>PVKA01000344.1:177560-214794 GCA_004027165.1 Ctenomys sociabilis
AAAAAAAAAAAAAAAAAAAAAAAAAAAAAAAAAAAAAAAAAAAAAAAAAAAAAAAAAAAAAAAAATGCTATGACAAATAAGCCCAGCAGGTCTTTGGGACAGCTGTGAGATACTGGTGATGAGGTGAGGAAAGGGTTGCTACATGGTGAGTAGTAGTATTGGTCGTCCCGTGGGGAGGGGGGGCGCAGAGAACAATGTAGCCATTGCTGGTGCTAAAGGGTGGGAAAAGGTGAAGTAGAGAGGCCATGGCTGTTCATGGGAGCCTGGGACTGGGTTTCTTGGGATGGATGGGCACTTTAAAAGTGGCAACCCATAGACAACGCTGATATAAAGGGAGATGGAAATCAGGCATATAGACAAAAGCAGGAGCGAAACAGCCTATAATTGAGCAGAAGCTAACCCTGCTAATTAGGGCATCTTGATTATGTGTAACAGAAACAGGCCCAGATGGGAAGGATTTATGATGGATTTGGGTAGCTTATAGAAACTACAGAAAAACAGGTTTAAACAACAGAGGGTCTCTTCTAAGCCGAGAGCGGGCCCTACCCTCAGCACACTATCACCAGGATGAGTGACAGCAGCTCTATCTCAGAGTTTAGTGTCTGCTAAGGTTCAGGTGGTTTGGCACACGGTAGAAGTGTAATACACCCAGGATGAAGGGACAAGTAAATGAATGAATGAAACACCCATGCAGAGAGGTCTAACTGGCTGAGCTTGGGTCATGGACCTGTCCCTTGGGAGTGCCCTGGTCAAAGGTCCTACCAAAGCTCAAACACTTCAGATACAAAAGCAAAGGACAGTGGGTGTGTGGTAGACAGAACCAAGCAACATGTCTGTCTTAGGCCACAGAGCGTCGCTGGTACACTAGAGCGGGCATGAGCTGAAGCTGTGCAGAGCATACGCTGCTACAGTGAGCTGGCCTCATTCTCTAGCACCTAGAAGGGAGGGAAAGCAACTCCAGGGCTTTACTGCCAATGCTCCAGGCTGGAGTGAGAGGCAGGAAGTGGACAGCAGGATGAGGTTGGAGGTAAAGCTGTCAAGAGGCCGAGCAGCTTCTGGTGAGATCTGGTGAGAAGAGAGTGGTTCTCAAAGACAGCCTGAGATCGATACATTTGAAAATAAGCCATGTGTCTTCCTGGAGAAGTTAACCTGCGCACATTTCTCCCATAATATCCCTCTTTTGTGTCTCCTAACAATTTGCATCTTAAAGTCTACCATTAGGGAAGTTCCCTGAGATACTGCAGCTTTTTGTCTAACATTAGGGAAGTTCCCTGAGGTACTGCAGCCGGGCAGGGATATTTACTTACTAGGAGGGATACCTCAGTCTCACCAGCTGGGCGCCAGTACTCTAGACTTCTTGCTGTCTGTCAAACACATCAACCTCGTTCCTGCTGAGAGCTTCTGCACTTGCAGTATTACGGACATAAAATTCTCATCCTTCAGTTTTCACCTGGTTCCCTGCTCATTCTTTTCAAGGGTCACTTCCTGTTTGTACAGATCACTTTCCCAGTTAAAGGTCCTGTAGCTTCTTTCAGTCATTGTACCACATCAGTCTGGTATGTTTCCTTCATAGCATCCACAATGTTTAAAGTAATCCTATTTTTTTAAAAAATGCATGTAGGTGGAATGTCTCTCCCAAGAGCACAAATTCCATGAGGATAGGAAACCAGCCTTGCTTCATACCTGTGTCCCACAGTGAGAGATCAGCACCTGGAGTCATGTATGTGCTTAGTAATTAGCATGTGCTTTTTCTGCGGAACCGGGGATTGAACTTAGGTCTTTGCACTTGCCACTCAAGCGCTTATTCTACTGAGCTACCTTCCCGGCAAGGTTATGGTTATGTTGCTGGGATAAACTTGACTTGGGTGTAGTGCACTGTATGCCCCTCAGACTTAATTTGTTTTGTTGATATTTAATGAGTTTTATGAATATATTAGTCAGTGAATGGATCTATTTTCTTCTTTGAAATTCCCTTTGAGTTCATATCCCCTTAGGATGAATTGCAAAAACATTCTCTGTGGAAGGGTTTGCGTAAGATAGAAGACAGAGGCTATCTAAAGTTTGAAAGTTTGGTTATATCCTTTAAATGTATCTGCCACAGCTTGTTTTTCTCATGGGAATACTTTAAGTGGCTGTTTCAGTTCCTTAGTAACTCAAAATTTTTTCAGAATATTTCTTTTTGAGATTGTTAAGGTAGGTTTCTTTAAAAAAGTATTCCCTTTGGAACATGACTATTTCATCTAAATTTCTAAACTGAAGTAGAGTAGTTATCTCTGGAGGTTCTGTTTGATGGGTTAATATGTTTATTATATTAAAACACAAAATAAAAAGGGTCACCCTTGGCCTAATGAAGATGGCATGTCTCAATTTGATTCTATGCATTTAAGTTTCACTAAAAATTCGTACTTGCTAAAAATATGAAGGAATGAGTGAATCTGTGTTGGTGCTCAGGGACTGACATTTCCCAAAGTGAATCTTTAAGTTCCAAGTGACAGAGACGCTTGGATGGAAACTGTCCAGGTAAATTTACACAGGTCCCCATTCAGATGTGGCAGAAGGGTCTTGAAGAACTCTGCAATCTTCCCAGGCTGAGTGGATCCACCGCATTTCTGCTGGGTTGGTGGTGCACATCTGTAATCTCAGCATTCTGGGAGACTGAGGCAGAAGGATCACAAGTTTGAGCCCAAACAGGGCTATTCAGTGAGTCCCTGGGGGGGGGGGGGAGGGAAGGGATGCAGGGGATATAGTTTCAGCCCTTACTGTAAAGGGTCTGGGTTCAATTCTCCCTACTGTTAAAAAAAAAAAGTAAAACCACAGCAAGTTTTCAATAGCAGCTTTCTCACCATAAAATAAGGGGCACAGAGAATGAAGCTACATATTTGAGAAAACCACTTACAAAAAATTCTAAAGTGAGCTGAAATTAAAGACAGTGCTCGGCATGACTGGCTTTTCTGTAAATGAAATTATTATGTGACTGATTCTATGTCTCGGTCATTACTGGGCTAATGGGATAAGTCCATTAAAACGAAAGGAATTTCAGAATTCAGGCAGAAAGGCATAATCACGTTTCTCTGTCATTAGCTGTACCAAAGTTCACAATTAATCACAACACCCTGCAAAATGGTAAACAATTTGCAAGGGGAGGGTGGAGATGCCAGAACCTGTAAATTTATGCCAGTTGAGCACTCATTGTGGTGGTGGTGATGTCTGGCAAATGCATTTACTATTTTTGCCAACTCCAGGAAAACCTTACGAAATAAAATTGTTTCTGTGCAAACAACTGTTTAAAAAAAAAAATCCTTCCCTTAAATAAATACTTCCTGGGTAGAGTAAGCTCTACCCAGTGATTCAGAGCTTACTGGATAATCAGTGAAGCAGATACTAAACTAAAAGCATTAGAAATTATTTTCCTTGGAATCATGCTAAAATACTGAGTTACTCTTTCTTCTCAACTCACTGTTTTTCCTGGGATAACAGAACTGGAGTTTGGGCTTGTCTGGTTTTGTTTTTGAAACAGCAGAAGGAAGAAGGGACACAGATATTCATGGCAGCAATGGCAACTGTAGTAGGTGCCAGAGGAGAGAGGTGGGAAGCCTCTCGCAGAGTTTGCCAGCTTCATCTGTAAACAGGGACCAATACTTTCTGTCTGTCCTAACCAACTTCTAGAGGCAACTGGGGATCCTTGAGAAACCTACAAATAAAACTGGAGCTCTACCTCACTCCGGGCCCATTGCGCCTCCTTACACATTTTCAAATCCACAAGGTGGGGTAGGTGGTTTAAATGAAGTTGATTCTATGAGTGACGTTAAAGATTTCTTTCCCCTGGAAAACGAGACATTGAATCTTTTTTTATTATTTTGTAACTTGAAACTAAAAAAGAGGTGAAAACTCACAGAAAACGACTCAGCTCACTTTCGCAAAGTTCTCATATTCGGAGGATTCTGTAACTTCCTTAAAAATAATGGCTCTAACAGCAACATCTTAAATTTAGGAGGGTCCTCTGGCAGAGAGATGCTACTCTTAGTAGTGCTACAATAATTTTGCAGTAACTCTGTCAAACTTGTTAGTAACAACTCCAGTGGGACAGGAGGCAATTTAAACGCCTCTGCGAGGACCTCTTGTACCCGCTGTCTCTGACTTCCAGGTCCCACAGCAATTTGTCTTCTCTAGGCCTGGGATGAGGTCTGATCTTTCCAGTGCTCGCCCTAACATCCAATCACTCGTTGGTTTCTCCTCAGGTTCCACAGCAATTTGTCTTCTCTAGGCCTGGGATGAGGTCTGATCTTTCCAGTGCTCGCCCTAACATCCAATCACTCGTTGGTTTCTCCTCAGGAAGTGGTAGTTGTCCCCATTTTACAGATGAAGCTGAGGCCATGGTTCAGAATTTTCTTTGACAAAAAAGTACTTAAAGTAGCTAAAAACTAGCTTTCAACATCCCACAGTGTCTCCCCTGAGGTCGAGGTCTTCGATCTCATCTCGAAAAGCTTAAAAAAAAAAAAAAAAAAAAAAAAAAGGGACACGTGTTTTACCGCAGATTAGAAGAGTCGCCCCCTCCCCAACACCCCAATTCCAGAGGGCGGCAATCACGGTGGACGCAGCGCACCGAAGCGGGAGATTAAAGGAGCCGGGTACACAGGTCTAGCAAGCTCGCAGGAGCCTCCCTGCGGTTCACCCTCAGGAAAGCTGAAACGTCTTTAACTCTGGGGCCAGAGAGATTTACTACTTCCCCTTCGAGGCAGAAACCACAGACCCGATGAGAAGGGCGAGCCGGGCGTCTCGAGCCTGGGAACCATTCTCCTCCGAGGCTCCCCGGCGTGCTGCGTCTTCAGTTCCCGGAGGAGCTGCTCTCCAAGGGCGGAGCGTACAGGCGCCAGAGGATTTCGGCGCAAACTTTATCTTCAACTCTTTTCGAGAGCAGAACGTGGGGTCAGCTCCGGCAGCCGCGCAGAATCCCAGGCTTTTGCAAGTCCCGGGAGCCGGAGCGCTGCGAATCCTGCGTCCGCGCCCTCGGCGCCGCGCGCACTGGGACCCGAGCCCTCCGAATTTAGGGGGCGGCCTGGGCGGCGAAGAGGTAAAGCAGGTCGCGTCCCCAGTCCCCAAGGAGGCGGCGACCGGTTCCGGCGCCGCAAGGGGGACGGGCGTGGGACCCGCGGCGGAGGAGGGCCGAGCGGTGGAGGGGCGGAGCCGCGGCGACAGACAGGGGCGCGCACCAACCCGGCGCCGGCTGGCAGGAGCCGTGCGGAGGCCGGGCGGGGCGCTCTGCGGGCGCTCGGCGTAGGGGGAGTCGGGTAGCAGCATCCTCCCGGCCCCGCTTTCGCGCGGCAGCGGCGGCGGCCGTGGCTTCCTTTCCCTGGGTGCCTTGTGGGCCAAAAGCGGCTGGTGCCGGGGGCGGGGTGGGCAGGGACGCTGCGGACCCAGGTTCCTTCCTCTAGACTGCGCGTGCAGAGTCCTCCTGGGCTAGTCCGGAGCGAAGGCGCGGCGGACTCGTCTGTGCTACGACCGGGGCATCCTCCGGTGATGGAAGGAGCGCGGCGCTCCGTGCGCCGCCGCCGGGAAGATGGGAACGTTCGCTGTGCCGAGGCCAAGAACGACAGAGGAAGATCCGTTTCGCCGGGAGCTGGGTCCCGTGTAAAGCGTCCCCCTCTCCTTCGCCTCTAGCCCGTTTCACCTCTCGGAGCGAGAAAGGAACTGCGGTCCCGAGAGCGCGGAGAGGTCGCTGGAGCCGGGACGCGAGGGCTCGGCGGAGCGCGCTGCGGGGGCTCTGGGCCCGGTGAAAGTTTCCCTTCTCGAGCTTCTGGGCGCCCGCTGCCAGGAAAGTCTGCCCGGGGCCGGGGCTCTGGAGTCTCGTGGCACCCTCGAAGGCTCTTGGACCACCTTCGAGGAAAGAATCAAGGGACGAGTGTGAGCCGGACGGTGCGCTGGTGGGCGATCCCGGGCCACTTGGGCACACCCGCGGCTCCAGGTGAGTAAGGGTGCCGGCCGACCCGAGGATGGGCGTTACTTAGGCGGAGGAGATAGCTGAGAAGACCACCGGGGCGCACCCACTCACTCCGCTTCCTCTTACAGGTCTCTCGCACAGCCGCTGCCATGGGAGAGCCAGCCCCGGGCGCCGGAGACCAGCCGCCCCTGCCGCCGCGCCCGCCTCGGAGCCGCGGGCCCAGTGCCGGCTCCCGCAGCCGGCCCACTGCGTCTCCCTCCCGGGCTGCAGGACCGCCTCCGCCGCGTGGCCGGCCCCGGCAGTGCCTGTGATGAGCCGCAGCTCGCCGCGAGCTCTGCCTCCGGGCGCGCTCCCCCGGCTGCTCCCGGCTGCGCCTGCCGCCGCGCCGCGCGCCCTGCTCCCTCCGTGGCCTCGGCGCCCCGGACGCCGCTGGCCCGCGTCTCCGCTCGGAATGAAGGTGTTCCGCAGGAAGGCGCTGGTGCTGTGCGCGGGCTATGCGCTGCTGCTGGTGCTCACCATGCTCAACCTTCTGGACTACAAGTGGCACAAGGAGCCGCTGCAGCAGTGCAACCCCGACGGGCCGCTGGGTGCCGCAGCAGGGGCATCCGGGGGCGGCTGGGGTCGCCCGGGGCTGCCTCCTGCCGCGCCCCCGCGCGCTCACACGCGTTTGGACCACCGCACCCCATACCGCTCTCCCCCTGCCGCCGCTGTCGGGCCAGCAGCCGCAGCCGCAGCCGCAGCCAAGGTGGTGGGGGCTGAGGCCCATCCGGGAAACGGCAGTCGGGGCACCCGGGGCGGCGGGGACAAGCGGCAGCTGGTGTATGTGTTCACCACGTGGCGCTCAGGCTCGTCTTTCTTCGGCGAGCTCTTCAACCAGAATCCGGAGGTGTTTTTTCTCTACGAACCAGTGTGGCACGTGTGGCAAAAATTGTACCCAGGGGACGCTGTGTCCCTGCAGGGGGCAGCGCGGGACATGCTGAGCGCTCTATACCGCTGTGATCTCTCTGTTTTCCAGCTCTACAGCCCCGCAGGCAGCGGGGGGCGCAACCTCACCACGCTGGGCATCTTTGGTGCAGCCACCAACAAGGTGGTGTGTTCTTCCCCTCTGTGCCCCGCATACCGTAAGGAGGTTGTGGGGCTAGTGGATGACAGGGTGTGCAAGAAGTGCCCACCTCAGCGCCTGGCACGCTTTGAGGAGGAGTGCCGCAAGTACCACACACTGGTTATCAAAGGTGTGCGCGTCTTTGATGTGGCGGTGTTGGCGCCACTGCTTCGAGACCCCGCCCTGGACCTCAAGGTCATCCACCTGGTGCGTGATCCCCGTGCTGTTGCCAGCTCACGCATCCGCTCACGCCACGGCCTCATCCGAGAGAGCCTACAAGTAGTCCGCAGCCGGGACCCACGAGCCCATCGTATGCCCTTCCTGGAAGCAGCTGGCCACAAGCTGAGTGCCAAGAAGGAGGGCATGGGTGGCCCGGCAGACTATCATGCACTTGGCGCTATGGAGGTCATATGTAATAGCATGGCCAAGACCCTGCAGACAGCCCTGCAGCCCCCCGACTGGCTGCAGGGCCACTACCTGGTGGTGCGGTACGAGGACCTGGTGGGAGACCCTGTTAAGACACTACGGAGGGTGTATGACTTTGTGGGGCTGCTGGTGAGTCCTGAAATGGAGCAGTTTGCCCTGAACATGACCAGTGGCTCTGGCTCCTCTTCTAAACCTTTTGTGGTGTCTGCACGCAATGCCACACAGGCCGCCAATGCCTGGCGGACCGCCCTCACCTTTCAGCAGATCAAACAGGTGGAGGAGTTTTGCTACCAGCCAATGGCAGTGCTGGGCTACGAGAGGGTGAACAGCCCGGAGGAGGTCAAAGATCTCAGCAAGACTCTGCTTCGGAAGCCCCGGCTCTGAGTGGGGTTCCCCCTGGAGATTTGGCACCCTGTGAATTCTACCTACAAAGAGGATTGTGGTGTGTTTAAATAAGCAGCCCAGACCCAAACTGAAAAACCCACATGTTCTATTATAGATATATAATATAAATAACCACACAGGCACTTGCTGTCAATGTTTCAAGTCAGTGAATTTCAAGGAACACACACAACACACACACACACACACACACACACACACACACACACACACACACCCTCAGAAAAGGCAAGACTTGAAAGTTCTGAATAGTTGCCCTTTTTCTTCTGACCCTTGCTCCTTTTCCTTTCTAACCCCTGTCCCTTCTTTCCAAGCTCCCCATTTCATACCCTCTCCCAAACCTGTCTTCATTTTGAAGTGGAATGTTGATGAAATCAAGTTCCAGTAACCCAAATCTTGTTTACAAATTTTTCGTGGTATCTGTGAACATGTAAGAGTAATTTGGATGTGGGGGTGGGTTGGGGTGGAGAAAGGGAAAATGGTCTAGGAACATAAAGCCCTGTTGGGCACGATAAACCGAGGAGGCACTCTTCTAAAGTAGACTTTTGTGTTAAAAACAAAGGTTACATGTGAGTATTAATAAAGATGGTAATAAATAATATTCTTTTTTATATTGGCCTCCATTACTTGGGAACTTACTTGTGTTATTTGTCCTCTATAGCTTAGATAGAATCTGGCACTCTCCTTGAGGACAGCTGATCTGGGAGAAGCTTCTGGCTTCTTGATGACACCTGGGAGTTGTTTTCTCATGTGAAAATCACATTCTGCCAGGTGCCCGGGAATGGAACAAATCTTCAAGTTCTGCAGGCAAAGCCCAGCAGAGCAATGAAAGGAAAAGCACACACTGTTCCTGTTGAACTTTGAGTTACAGAGAGGAAGAAGCGAGAGCCTTTGACGTGAAGCCATCCGGCTTTGATTACTACTGTACCTCATGAATGCAGGGAACCCAGAAGCAGAGGCCATTGCTTTTGTCCTGAGGTTGGTTCAAAGAAAAGATTTTTTTTTAAAGTATGTGATTTTTAAAAGTTCTGATGATTAGAACATAAGCCTCAAAAATTAGAGCATATTGTTGGTGATGGGAGCAACTTGGCTGGCAAAATGACAGAAGTATCTGGACTGTTTTTCTGTGTGATAGAGTAGGGACACAGAAATTGGGGTAAGTTTATCTGAGAAATCAGAAACACTTAAGAGGCTTTTCCTCTTCTTTGCCATCCAAATTAATGCAAAAGTATGAATTTGTAATGGTTTACTTGAGAGATGCCCTTGGGATTGATTGCTTTATCATGTTTCCTAAAAGCAAACTTGCAAAGGAAATAACATAATGTAGACAGTGGAAGGCTTCAGCCAAGAGCTTCTTTTAGATATGGAAATGGATTATGGGAAAGAGGAAATGAAAGTAGATTACTATGTAGGATTTTGAAATTTCGTATTTTTCGGAGAGAAAACTTGAATTTTATGTTATTGCATTGAAGCATTCTGCAGAATGTCTTGCTCTGATAAATTCTGAAGCCTAAAAAGGAGCCAGAGACAGTATGGTTGTGTATTACAGTAAATACGGTACAAGTTCAGTCTCATCATGGCTTTAGCTATAACTTATTCTAAGAAATTATAGTAATAAACTGTTTATTATATCACAAACTGACATGTATGGATTAGATGCTGAGGGTTTTATTTAGAAAAAGATGATGAAAAGTAACGTGTACGTGGGAAGTATTTTAACATGGGGTAGCTCTTAAGTGTAATTATCTTTACAATATGAGATCTAACTGTACTGGTAAGAGTTCCAAGATGAAAGGGCACATAGATTTTTAAAAAGAGGTATTAATAACAGTAGATTTTGTAACATGCACTAGAACGGTTGTTTAATTTACTAAAATAGTTTCTAGTATTGTGTTCATTAAGCTAGATTGCAGCTATAACAAATTGATCATGTTTTTCATGATATTTTTGTGGTAGTATCTATGCTGAATTATCTTCAGGAACAGAATATTTGCAAGAGCTTTAATTTAAGAATACTTTAAAATTAAATGAACAAAATAAATATTAATGCTGGCTGACTATGTAGATGAAAAAGGTTTAGGAGGAAATTGCTATAGCATCATTAAAAAGCAACCACTCTGAATAAAATAATCATTTAAAAACAGATTTCATGTGGCATTAGAATGAGCTCTTATCAGCCACTGTGAAATTCATGCCTAGTTCTTGAGCAGGGTATTTTTAAGCAGTTGAATTTTTCTTCTCCCAGTACATACAAAGGCTTGGATTGTGCTGAAGTAGAATTATGTTTTTTTGGATCTTGTATTTAAAAAAAATTAGATGTTATACAGAGCCTTAGCAGCGTGCAGAATATTCACAGCCTGTACTCAGCTGAAATTTTAAGCTAACACCAACAGCTCGCCCCCTGCTCTGTTTGCACAGGGTTTTTGTCTGTAATTCCCTTGTTTTGTAGCAGCTGGTTTCTCTCCTCTCTGCCACTTCTGGGCTCTGTAATTTGAAAAGGTGAATGGTTGGTTCTGGAAATTTGTACCTAGCTGTATTCGAGGAAAGCTAGACAGGTGTTGTACTCACTGAGGGCTGAGATAGTTGTTTCAGTGACATTCAGTTCTTGGAGGTTTCAGAAGGAGAGAAGGATTTTTGGCATTAGCAGGCCCCTGTCACCCCTGGTTCAAGCAGACCTGTGTCACAACAAATTGTAACAGAGCCTGGGGCTATTTTGGAGGCAGCACCTATGAAGGAGATCGTTCACGTTTCCAGCTGGCAAGATGTCCATCAACAGTGGGAAATGCTGTCCAGAGCAGGTTATCAGAGTGATTTTTACTTTTAAAATCATTTGATAGTATACTTGACTTAAATCCTGTTGACTTTGGAATGTCTGTGTTAATTAGAAAACTGTTTAGAAAATAAAGCCTCCACAGTGCATTTAGTTCACAGATTGGAGTTTGAAATAAGGCAGCAGCACAGGCTGGGTGCTTGGGTTTCAGGAAGCTGGGAGCCACTCAAAGGCCTCATTCAGACTGACCCCTGGCTACTTTGCAGGCAGGGATTGGAGCAAATCTGTACCCTCCAGTGTCCCCACACAGAAGCAGTTGACAAATATTTATTAAGTAAGTGAATGAAATATGTTGCTATCACATCTTGAAAATGCTCACAGGGAAAGAGAGGAAGATTGTGTTATCTCTAGAGAAATCACCATGTTATACAGCAAAGTTTATTGAAGGAAGTGGGCCATAGGCTTTATTTTATGCAATGAGTGAGCAACAGAAACATTTTTAAGATTTTCAGAGTGGCCTGACATGGGCGTGGTTACCTGGGATCCCAGCACTCTGAGAGGCTAGGAGGATTGCGAGTTGAAGCTTGTCCTGAACAATGTAAGGATCTGGCAAGAACCTGTTTCCTAACAAAAGGAGGGGGGATGTAGCTCAGTGGGAAGGCCCTGGGTTCAAGCTCAAGTACCCTTCTCCCCCAAATTCCAGGGGGAGTAACACAGATTAGTAGCTTTCAGTTACGGTTTAGAAGAAAAAAATACAACATTTATGCCTGCGGAGAAGGTAAAAATTTCAGAATAAGAAATATCATTTGATATTTGCTTTCCCCCCTCTTGCATGAACAGTATAAGGGGAGGGAGCAGGACGTACCTTCAGAACAGGTGCTTCCCAGGTACCTAAGTCAGGGCCATAACATCTCTCCGTTTTCAGAAGCCCTGTTGTTCTTAGTGCTGTGGATGTGTGCTGAAGAACCGCAGACATGACCCATCATGGAAATGGGTACTTTCAGGAAGGTGGTTCTTTTAGGCTGCTGAAGGGGACCATGGCTGCCTTTTCCCATCCATCTCCCACCTGACTGTGGCTTATTCTTTTTTTTTTTTTTTTTTTGTATTAATTGTATTGAGAAAGAAATAGCAAGAGACAGTTTCAAAACAGGTTAGAAGGACAGTACCTTAATTAATACAAATCATTCTTCTAAACTAAAGAGTATATGAGTCCTTCAATATATTGTTGAATAGAATGTATATGTGATAATATAATTAATCAATTAATGAAATAATCACGTGACTTGTTCTGCTGGGATGTTTGTTTACAACAGTGGCTGGCTAATGCTATTGGTTTGAAATTAATCTGAATTTGGGTGAGGCTATTAACGAATGCTTCCTGGACACTGATCAATGAAATAAAGATCATGCTTGAAACTCAGTTTCTAGAGATGGCCTCAGGGAGAGGAAGAGGGAAATAAAAGGTGTGTCTCATCTGTAGTCACAGTAAGTAAGGATGCGATGTCACTTTGCCATTCTTCCCCAGTCCTATTCCTTCCCTATACACAACACACATGCATACAAACACACACACTCACATATCATGCATTGAGCCCCTTATTTATCATTCTCTCTCTCTCTCTCTCTTCTGGTATCAGGGATCAAACTCAAGACCTTGTGTTGTTCAGGTGGGCACTTACATCACTGAGCTATCTCCCCAGCCCTATCATTGTTTTGAAAAGAGATTTCTCCCTATTGCTAGGGTTCAAACCTAGGACCTCAGACACTAGGCAGGTGCTCTGCTTATAGCCACACCTCCAGTCCAGAAGTGTTTTAATATCCACTCACACATATGTGATAAGCTGTTTTGATCTCAGGCCTCTGGAGAATGCATGGCCAATTATTATATCAGAACCCGTGACAGTTCTGTGTCAGGGTCTAGTGTGGATAGGAAGAAAATGACATTTGCAATTTGAGGAATGGCTTCAAGTTTATGATGGAATGGCCTTAGATAGACACATTGTTTATAGACCCCTTTTTGTCACTCATCTTAAGGAGAGCCCTTTCAAATCTGACATGGCAAAGAAATTAATGTGTTGAAATACTTTCTGTCCTTTGTGGATGCTTAGCTCTTGCTTCTTGCATTCTGAGTACAAGCCACTCACCTGGTCAGGTACAAGTATTCAATAACCCAAATTTCAGCACTTTACTTCTATTATATCTGATGGCATTCAGAACGTCCTTAATCAAATTAAGCTAAACAGATGTTAAATTCTGCATAACACATTAAGTTTATAGAATGGAAAACTTTATGAACCAGAATTTGGAGGTGGTATTGTTTATGAATTTGAAGATACAGGGGTCAATATCATTACACATTATGAAATGTTGAACTTTTGGGTGTATGCTAGTCACCCTGTGAGGTGAATGATAGCTAAAATAATCGCTGAAACTAGGAGTTAAACTCAGACCCCGTTTGCAGTGACTTCCATCTCGGATGTATAGGCAGGCTTGACAGAAATTCACCTTGAAGTAGTTAGTTTTCTGTACAGAACTGGCTATATCACTTTCAAGTTCAGTACAAAATAAAAATGCAGTGTCCCTTGTTAAAAAAAAAAAAAATTGTTAAGCCTTTCAAGACTCAGCGCATTCAACCAGGTGTGGAGCCTTTCTAAGTGTGAGCCTTGCACACCTGAGCAGATGGTATGTCCCCAAGGCTGGTCCTGTCTCCATGTGCAGGGAATGAAGTGTCCAGCTACATGAAATGGTAAATAATGGTGCAAGTGGGAAATGAGTCCAAAAGCATGGGCTGTTGTGTGTAGTTATGAAGGTAAAGACATCCAGGTGTGTGTTGGTGATGAAATTCAAGGAGATGACACAAAACAAATAATGATAAATACAGCAAATGATTGGCAGTCTTCTCTCCATTGTGGGTGGGGCTTGAGAACAATCAGGGTGATCCTGTTCAAGACTGAGAGAGTACATGTGATTCTCGGAAGGCTTCTCTAAAGAACAGGCTAAAGGTCTTGTGGGAAGATAGAGAACATGATCCCCCTGTCCTTTTAGCATGTGGATGCTGGCAAGTTTGCAAATGATAGTCCCTTCTTTGAAACTTTTTTTTGGGGAAAGGGTCTCTCCCTCTATTTGCTTATTATAGAATAGGAATCCAAGCATAGAAAAGCAAAAGACCAAGTCAAAATACACTTAAGGAATAAAGGTACAAAAATTAGTAGGCCAATGGGTATACTTCTTTATTATGACAAGCATAGTTAGCTGAGATTACTTTTATTACAGACCTGATGTGTCCCAATTTTCCTCTGATAACGGTTCTCCATCCCTGTGCATCTCCCTGCCTCCCATTTCTTTTTTACTTTGCAAATTCCTACTCATTATTTTTAGGTCCTGGATCTGTTTGAAGCTATTTATTAGTTCCACTCCAAGATACAGAGATGTCTTTCTGTTCCATATTTTCTTTCACTGCCGTGTGCATTGATCTATCAGTGTGTCATTGCAGATTGGAATTAATTGTTTATGGGCCTCTTTTCCTGTTCTAGTCTGGATGATTCAGGAGGTGAGGCAGGATCTTATTTGTGTGTGTATGTGTCTGTCAGTATCAGAGCAGTATCTTGCAATAAATCTAGTAAGTGAATGCTAAATAAAAGATGTAGCCCAAGGAGCCAGAGCAGAAGAGATTGGGGGACAGATACTTCATCAAATAGGATTCAGAGTTAGCACTGCTGTTTCACTATGTTTTGTACTTCATGTGGGTGTCAGAAAGAAACTGAAAAAGCAAGACAAATTAATACGGATAGAAGGAGTATGAAAGAATGCCTATGGAGCATTTAAAAAAATAATCTGTTCACATTAATATGTGAAGCAGAGAAATAAGCAGCTTGGAGTCTCCCCCTCATCCCCAAAAGTTAACAGGCAGTGGCTGGGAGTATAACACGGTAGTAGAGTATGTCTTAAGGCATGTGAAGCTCTGGGTTCAGTCTCTAGTACTTGGCTGCTCAAAAAAGAAAGCTAATGTGAATTATAGTTGAACAAAAATGATACAGTATTATAAGGCCTGAGTAAGAAAATATATCATTGCAATGTAGGCTGAGGCTGTGTATTTGTTTTTGGCGTGTAGAGGTCACTGGCAGTTTGATCATCTTTCAAGCATTTCAGGGAGTGGAAAATTTTCAAGAAACAACGTTGAGGTGTAAACATTCCATCTCCATTTTCAGATGTCCCCATTCCTCTGGAAAATTCTTGGTCTCTCCAGGACTGAACTACCTCTTGGGGAAGTTAAATGTTTCATGGTCTCCTACTGTATTTTTACATGAAAGATGGTATTATGTTATTACTTGTAAAAAGAAAAATATAAATGAGAGCAGATCTTTCTGCAATAATGATATTCGTGTCTATGGTTTAGACCCTGGTTATTTAACCAGCCTTATTTGCCAGGAAGGCTAGTATTCTCCCAAGAATGTGGGTTCTGAGTTCTCATTATTTAGGTTAAATCTTGTGGCATGTAGTTTTTCATTTATATTTTCACATTTCTCAAGTGATTTCTTCATGTGCAGTGCTCTTTATAACTTTCGATCACTACTTCTACTTCACTTTCAAATGTCCTAAATAGCAAGAACGATGGCATACCGGCTGGTGACTGTGGAACGCTTCACGTACGATTCCACTGGAGTCTCGCAGCAATCCTGAGGAGCAGGCATTATGATGGTTCCCATTTTACAGAAGGGAATATAGGTTTTAATGGGTGATTTTCTTAAGGGCACATAGCTGGTGAGTAGCAAATTATCTTTTTTTAAATTTTTTTAATTTTTTGCTCAGTACATCAGAGATCAACTAATGAAACAGCAGACCTTCTATGTCCCAGCCAAATGTTTTCTGAGAATTGCATCTGAAAGCTTGCTGCATTATACCTTCAGCCAGGGAACAGGTGTTAGTATCTTTAGAAATACATTTTTGTGTTACAAAAAGAAAAAAAAATTGTTAGTTTAGGTGGTGGTGTTCAAAATTCTTCTTAGGATGATTTTTGTTTAGTAAAACAGTGTAATATGCTATTTTGGTGGGGGAAAAGAAGCTCTAGAAAAAAAAAAAAACCTGAACAAGGAATTTGTGGACTGAAAGAAGGGCTAAAGGGGCCAAATACCACAGCACGGTACTGGAGCCCAAGAAGAGACTTCTGAAATGCTACCTGAAAGAGAATGGCAGGTGCAAAGGGCAGATGTTCTGCCTGGAGCGCTCTGCCCCTCTGAGCCCCTCTCTACCCACTGATGCCACGCAGAAGCCCTGTGATGGTCTGTGTACTTTCCCTTGTGAGGGTGGGCTTCGCAAAGTGAAAGCACTATCTTTTTTTTTTTTCTTTTATTTGGCAGAACCGGGGATTGAACTCAGGCCCTTGCACTTGCCAGGGAAGCACTTATCCCACTGAGCCATCTCCCTGGCCCCAAAAGCACTATCTTGATGACTGAAGCAAGAACCAGCCTGTTCCCCAAGATGGGGAAACCTAGGAGAGAATGAACCCACTGACAGGTGGACCTCTGAGCCAACTGATGAAATACAGCATTGTTTTAGCCTAGGATGTCTGGGGCGGGGAGGTGAGTTTCTCTCTGACTGTGAGATGAGATTCAAGGCCATCTTATCTAAGTTTTAAAGGGCAGAGTGGCCGTGGTGCAGCTTGAGGAGCACAGGTCCAGAAGACTTCTGTGGCTGCATGGGTGGGCAGGTGAGTGGAGCAAGGTCAGGAAATGTCGAGACCTTAGAAGAGCTGGAGTGATCATGTCAGGAGCAGAAAGGCTGAAGCGTGCACTCGGAGTCCCCTTCCTTATTAGACAAAGAGCACAGACTAGAAACCACAGCTTCTAATTCCCAGTCAGGGGCTCTCTGATGTGTCCTCACCTTGAACATTTTATTTCCTTGGTTTCTACCCATACTTTGGAGGCCCTGGCATTTATCAGTGTCTTTATGAGCATTGTAGGGATGAGAGAGCAAATGCCTCTGGGTATCCTAGCCAAGCTCTAGATGAGATGAGGTTGACATAGTGGCAGATATAGTGAGTGGTCTGAGAGCAGCAGGCCAGGTTCTCTGGTTGCAAAACTAACTCAACTGGATTGAGTAGACTGGAAATTAACTGGAAAAGATGAGGCATACATAGCCCGAAAGCAGCAGAATGATCTGGATGTTTTGATGGTCTCTGTGTTTGTCACTGCCTAGCTCTACACATTTAGAAGTTCTAGAAGAGAGTGTTGGAGTGGTTGAAGCAGGTCAGATGTCTGTTCCTTGGCACATGAGCAGGACTTCTGGGTGGGCAGTTCTGACAATCTGTGTACAATGTGGGAGTTTATTTCCCACAAGGAAACCAAGTTGTAGTTACCAAAGTAGGGGAAGTGGATGCCAGGTGGACTTAAACCAATAAATGTCTTGTAGGTAGGAACGATCATGTGGAAGCCATGAAATGTGATTCTTAGCTGGGTATGGGAGTATTCCTGAAGCTAATCTGCTTGAGGGTGGGGAAGACCTGGAGGATGGCCTTTGCAATATTTTTCATTTTGGCATTACCTGGGAGTAGTAGTACTGGTATTTAATCGGCTAGAAACAGTAATGGTGAATGTTTTGCCATGCAATGACCGGTTTCTTGTAACAAATTATCTTGCTCTGAATGTGAATAGTGGTTCCTCTAAGAAATAGTGAGCTAAATTAAGCTAAAGAAAATTATGTACTTACTGACTCAGAAACAAAAATAAGGATGCCTCATAATTATACTCAATAAATGTTAATAAAATGATCTCACCAACATGGTCATCATTATGATCATCATTGCTATTTTGGATATTAATGGCTGTAATGAACTTAAAATCTGCTTAATTTTCTCTAGTATATCATGCTGCTTTAGATTAGAAGCTGGATGGTTGGATGGTAGCTATGGAAAAAGGAAGAGGGATACACAGACACACACAACGCACACACACACACACACACGGAGTGATCAAAACTATGGTGAGCATTTAAATAAAAAGCTTATTACAGTAAAAGGCAGAAGTTCGTGTGTGTGTGTGTGTGTGTGTGTGTGTGTGATGTTGGGGATCGAACCCAAGGCCTTGTGCACCTTTTTTTTTTTTAAATTGTGGCTAATCCCTCTGAAAAATGCTTCCCCTTGTGTTAAACATACTCATTCTGTCATTCTTGCCACTTTCTGAAGCTGTGCTGGAAGTTCTCTTTTGTGTCTTTATGAGGTGTGATAAAAAATATGGTTGGACACTGCTGCTAAGGCTTGTAAAACATTACAGTGTGTCCTCCTCTGTCTTACTCCCTGGGCCTGCCTCTATGTGGCTCGTAGCTCTTGTTCAAAGCCAGAATGTTTTGACTTGATTCAGCACGCTGAGGTAGCCGTGGCAGTATAACTAGAGACACCCTGAAGAGGACTTCCGGAACTGCCTCAGAAGGTGGCGAGGACCATGAAGCAGGTGAGAAAAGTGTGTTTGAAGAAAGGGGTGGAGGTTGTTTTTAGAGGAGTGAATGGCAATGTGTCTTTTCCTGTGAAAATTTAAAATATATAAACATTCACTGTATTTTTCAGTAACACCTTGTGGGTTTGTACACACACACACACACACACACACACACACACAGACACACACACACACAGATTGAAAATTGTGGCAGGATATGATGTACAATGTATAACACAGAGTAAGAAATTCCTGGAGCTTACCCTTCTGAGGTGGTAAAATTATTACTGGTCAAGGGCTCAGGTGGCTGTGTCAAACTGGAGATGAAGATAAGAAACTGAAAGGTTAGGATGTCAAAAGCCAGTCTGCAGTGGCTACTGAAGTTGTGGATAATGGTAGGAGTCATGGTAGAGAAGTCATTGATCGAGGTCAACAACATTTGCCATTGTCCCCAGTTCTGAAGATGATCACAGCTCTCTCCTATAGTCCACTGGGTCTCTCCCTGTCCCGGTGCCCCAGACAACTCATTACCGCATCTGGTAGGTCCAGTACCTGCGGAAGCCTCCATTCCAGTTCATACCAGTGTCTCCCTGCTCAGAGCCCAAATTGGTGCTTGGCTGCATAGTTTTTTGTGCTAACTGCAAATTATTTGATGTGTGTCATTCTGATCTATATTCTAACTTGACTTCCGTCTCCTTGGGAGCAATTAAACTGCACTTTTCACTTTGTACACCCTGCACAGAGAGTGGTGAGTGAAATATTTCTGGAGTGACTGACTCATTCGGGAGCCTGTGTCTCCTGCTGTATGGTGCTGTGGTTCTGTGGCAGTCTTGTTTGCTGTGCTGGAAATCTTTCTCAGGGCCGAGGTGGTTGGTTAAGGACTGAGTGCACCACACAATTAGAACCAGTGGAGATTTTTTGTAAGATGGTTGGGATAGGCAGGCCTACTTTTTAAGAGAAAAAGACCTGAAGACCCACGTTCAGACTTTACCCAGTGTGCTGTAAGCTGTTTCTCCTATTACACAACAAGCTCCCCCAAGGCAGAACCTTTGTCTCATCACCAATGTGTCTCAAGCGCAGGGCACCATGCCTAGTACCTGGGGTGCCTCCAAACTATGTTTATTTAATTGTGAATAGAATGGTCTCGAGTGACAGGCTGCTCCTCAAAGTGAAGTCCTCAGGTCAGCCAAGATGGGCCCTCCATAGACTGCTAGATCAAAATCTGGATTTTAATGACATCTTCAGGTGGTTTATGTGCCTTTGGGAATAACTGCTCTGCAGACCCATAGGCAGCTTCGTTTTGCAAATATCTAGCTGGAGAGACTGTGCTGGCACAAAGAGCACTACCTCTGTCCAGTGATTCTCGTTGGATTCCAGGACCCTGTCAGTGGGCATCCTGCCCACAGGGACCCATGAATGCATAGATGGAGGTGCTCTGACAGCCAGATGTGTCCTCTGCAGCTGGTCTGGTCCCATCTAGTGAGGGAGGTGAAAGACCCCCGTGACCACCATAACTGGGCTGGACACCTCCCTGGCACCAGGCACTAGGAGCCTGTCACAGGACAGAACACTCGTTTTCTTATGAATATGTTAGCAGCTTGCTAGGTTCCTCTTGATTGTAGGAGCTTGGAGAAGGCTAATTGGAACCTGATTTCTGTCACAGTCTGGGAAATACTACACATCACAATGAATTCTGGGCTCCTGTCCTGCAGCGTGTTAGCCATGTGGCTGGCTGCAGTATGTGATTTTTAGAATCTTTTCAAGCATGTATAGTTGGAGGGGCCAGAGACACACAGGCATTGTATAAGTAGCAGAAAAATAGCTTATGTTCTTGTTTCTGAGCTGGTTTCTAATGATGAGAAAGTTTGATTTGTCAGATTACCTAAGATTACGTGTTTGCTATACAGGACAATGCAGACCTTGTTCTTGTTCTTCTTTTCTCTTTGTCTGATTTCTGCCTACCCCATTCAGTGAGAATCTATTCATAACCTAAGAATTTTGTGCCCAAACACAGCACATGAATTTTGAATGACTGGACAAAGATAGGATCTCATTGAAGGGGCACATATGTATATTTCTAGATGTATGTATATGTGGCATAAATGGCTGGAACAAATCTTGAATAATGCAGGCAGAGAGAATGTAACTTAAGAATGTGCTTAGCGTGTTGGGGGACTTCAAATAGGGAGCAGAAAAGCACAGGCAGCTCCTGTACTGTGATCTGCCCTCCAGGGAGTGGGAGCGGTGATAATTCAGCATTGTTCCTATGGGAATTGAGTCCTGGCATTACACTGGCAGTTGCTCTTAGGGCTTTCCAGGCCACCTGAAATAACTTTGGACTTCTGACTGTCAAATCTTTCAGCCTCTAGTCTAGAGAGTGTGAGTCAGTTCTGTGGGTTGCAGAAATGTTATGAAGCCCCCTACCCCCAATATCAGAGGGATTTCACTAGTTCCTTATTGTTTATGAATTGTTCCCTCACCACTCTGATGGAATTTTCTAGTGCTAACTTGCATTTTAATAGCCATCATAGTACTCCTTCTTTGTTTCTTTGTGACAGGTTAAGTGCCTTCATTTATACAATTTTTGACAGGCAGTATGGTTTACAACTCTAATAAATGGCAGAGAACGAGTTGCTAGAAACTAAATAGGAGCTCCTGGAGGAGCTTTCAGGGGGCAGTGTGCTCTGTACAGTTGGCCAGGCTGGTTCTCTGCGTGGAATCTGAAGACAGCCCTCAGAGGGTGTGAAGAAGTCAACAGAGCATGAAGAAGATCATTATCTACACATTGTCTCTACACACACAGCGATGTGTCCTTTAAAGGAAGCTTTCTCAGACAAATACCATTTTAGCATATCAGAGCTCTGAAGGAGGTTAGGGCTAACTAGGACTTGAGTGCCTCTAATGACCAGAAGTATAGATGACCATTCTTTTCCTCTGGGAGAGATACTAACCCTGGAAGATTTGCTAAGCTGATGGTTTGCTCACTTTTAAAAAGAATTTTATGTTTGCAACGAATGAGTAGAAAAGAGTCTTCTTTTTTTGGCATTCTGAAAGTGATAGTTTGAATTGCTGATAATTTGAGTGACTGAGAAGATGGTGCCAGCCTACACAGATCATATCCCATCTACAGTTGAGGCTCCCAGAGGCGTAGTAACCTGCCCAGGAGCACACAACCAGTAATTAGTAGAACCGAGTTGTCTCTCTCCAGCCCCCAAACTATTAGCATTCAACTCTGTCTCTCAACTCAGCAATTTATAGTTTTCTCATTTAGTTCAAAATGCCTACACTACCTTCGGTCAAGATAAAAACCTGGAACAGCACTGGTCATTTAACAAAATGAAGATACCATCCAGCTCCTTCCTCACATGTGGGTAATTACTGAAGGAGGATCCTTATTTGTCTTTTTCTCAGGTTTTTAAAAGAGCACTTCAAGTTATCTCAGCCAAATACCCAATTAGAATGTAATTTCTGATTTGAATCATCATCTTGTATCACCCATATTTTGAATCAAATTGACAATTTTAATGGAAATATCCTTTCTGGGATCACGGGGAAGGTAATTATTCTCAATTTGGTCTGATTTAGAATCAGCTGACATGGAATGACTAGAGAAGATTTACCGCTTTCTTCATCTTAAGTACAACTATGGGCCACCTTGGCCTTGTTGTTAATGAAGATGCACATTTAAAGCTTCGTCACACATGGGCTTTGTGTTTTAGAGACTAGCTTCTCAAGCTATTAGGAAGATATCCTATGATGTTCAAAGTAGATGAGGAGAATATGCCCCCTGCAAGCCTGATATCTTTCACCATATTGTGTGCTTAAAAGTAGGGTGTGTCAGTTACTCTTGTTTCGTTGCTGGGAAAAATACCTGATGCTCAAAATGAAGGAAGGAAAGGTTTAGTTACCTCACAGTTACTGGAGGTTTCAGTCCATACCCATCTGGCTCCAAAGCAGAGTGGCACATGGCAGAGAGCAACCTTTCATGGCAGAGGCAAAGAGCAGAGAGCAAGTGGAGTGGCAGTAGCCTAGGCAGCTTGCTAGCCTCTCAACCCTTTTTACATTGTAATGCAGATTACCTGCCCCAGGCAGGGGCAGCACCCACACCCACAATAATTAGTCACAAGCTCCAGAAGCCACCCCTGGAGTGCATGAGGCTTTGGGGACAACTAGACACAAACTGTAACATAAGGATAAAGACATTGTGTGTTCATGTGACAGCTAGGACAGTTTCGTGAAGTAGGCCTGTGCTCAGTGACAAAGGAGAGAGCTGCAGAACACAGATCTACTTACACATGACATGGAAAGAACATACCAGTCACTGGCCTGCTGAGCCACCAGTAAGTGTGAAGGAGTCAGAAAGCCACTGATTGGACTTGGAGATAGCTCAGTGGTCTGAGCACCTGCCTGGCAAGCACAAGCACCCGGATTCCACCTCCAGTACTGGATGCTGTTCTGGGTATGCTGTACTGACCTGAAACTGGGCATAATAGCACACACTTGTAATACCAGTACTGGGGAGCTGAGACAGAAGGACTATGAGTCCAAGCTGCATAGTGAGACCCTGTACCAAATAAATAAATAAAATAGAAGATTAAAAAAATTATTTTTTAAAGAAAGCTACAGATCAGTAGCAGCACTATCAGCTGGTGGCATCACCATACAGGCCATGAGCCAGAATGATGCATAGGCTTATTAACTTCTATATGGAAGAGTTCTTGAGTGTCACTCAGCTTCTTCTGCATATTAGGAGGAAAAAAGAAAAAACCCTGTATCTTTGGCTTCTTTTTCTAAAGAGGGTGGCAGCCTCTAGTGAAAGGACACCATTGTTTAGTGCCCAAGGACGAGTTCAGGCACTGTTTTGTAATTACTATTATATAGTTGCAAAAAACTAAGTGTGATGAAACTCTTGGGATAGTTCGACACTTGGAATGCTTCGTGTTCTAATATCAGAAGAATTCCCTTCTTCCAACAAACAGGAGCAAATCCTCAATCCACGAGCTTATGTTTAAGTTCCTTACTTAGGAAGTAAGGAAAATGGCATTAAGCAAGGAAAAGTAGGTAAGACAGGAGTTGTAAACCCAGTAATAGGGTTAGGATTAAGTTTAGGATTAGGTTTCCTTTAATAGATCATCCTGAACAAGTGACAACTTCTCTTTACTCTTCCATCTGGGCTTAAGAGTTTTCTTTCTGTGTCCTTTTTTTGAAATTTGGACAAGCAAAGCAGCCAAAAAAACCCAACAACAACAACAAAACACACACACACACACACACACACACACACACACACACACACATATATATATATATATATATATATATATATATATATATATATATATATATATATATACATATCCTTCACCTTCCTTCATCAAACCAACACAAACAAACCCCAAGTCTACAAACATATATTTAAGACTTTGATTTGGAAGTAAAAGAAATGGCATTAAGCAGGGAAATTTAGTGTTTTGGTTGAAACGTTCTTTTTCTGTGGCTTGCACAGTTTTGCCTGCAGCTCACAGGGCACTGAAGGAGAAATTAATCTGGAAAAAAAAAATCAAAGGTTTTTAACATTTAAAGGGCTTGTCATGTTCATAAGCCATCTGTGCTGTGACTTCAACCATTGGAGCCTGGGTGTTGCTGCCCTAACCCTTCATGCACGAAGGGAATGTGGCCATCCTGTTCCTCCAGAGATGCTTGCAGGTTCAGCTGGTTTCCTTGACAGAGGAGGTGCTGTTGATAGTGCTCCTGCTTCCCTGCAGCTCATCTGGGCATCAACGGAAGCCAGGAGCAGGAGAAGAAGCGTGCAGAGGGGCTCACAGCATCTGCATTCCTTTCTTTCACAAACGATGGGTCTGATTCCACTGATACGTTCTCTGCAAACTGTGTGGATCTGGAGTGGGGTGGTCATATGTAGGCCAAGCATATTTTCCACCTGGCAAAGTAGCAGTAGTTTGGACATACTTTCAAATATAGGTTTTTGAAAGTATACAGTGAGTAATTCAGCCAAAATATAAGGAGCTATACTATTTAGGGGACAAACATGCCCTCTGTCCTACTGGAGTTTGGGCTATCCTCGGCAGACTCAATGAACAGTCACTGACTGCTCAGGCTCCAGGGTTATGTGAGATAAAAATAAGGACTTGTCTCGTTTAGGTTACGGATAATTTGGATTTTTTCTTACAGCGCTTGGTCTATGTTCATAAGCCATCTGTGCTGTGACTTCAACAACTGGAGCCTGGGTGGGGCCAGGTGGGGCTGGCTACACCTCCTATTTGAGTAGCATGGCCACTGAGAGCCTCTTGTCGGGGGCACTGTTTACGATGACAGTGGTGACCAAGGTGGACACAGTCCACTCCCACGGAAGTGGAGTGTGGTGAGGCAGTCAGTGAGGTCTTACAGGCAAGAGAAGAATGATCGGAGCAACCAACACCTATTGAGTGTTGTGTGTGACTTGTCTCGAGTGTCAGACAAGTCCTTTATGTATTATTTAATGTAACCCTGTGACTTACCTGCTATATTATCTATATTTTATAAATGAATAATGTAGAGGTTAGGTTCCTAATGTATTAGAGTTGATCTCCAGCTTGGCCATACTGGGTAGCCCTTGAAACTTTAAGAGGTGGGAACTGCTGGGAGAGTTTAGGTCACTAGGGGTGTGCCCTTGAAGGGAACCGTGAGACTCTGAACTCCTTTCTGTCACTTTCTAGTCATATGTGGTGAGCAGCATAGCTCTCTTGTCTGTGCTCCCCACCCGGACGTGTTACCTGCCACAGGCCCAAAGCCACAGGGCCAACGGATGGTGGACTCAAATCTATAAAACTGTGGGCCAAAAGCAAAAACAAAGACAGAAACAGAGTAACATACAATGATACATGTGTTATAGAATTTCAAAAGAAGAATAAAACATTAACAAAGGTTGTCATATTGTGTGTTTTTATCATCCAATCTGTTGTTCAGATTAACAGATATAGGTATCCAAGATTGGTCAAGTAATTAAACATTAACACTTGTTTTCATCAAACTTTAATTTTTTTTTTTTTTTTTTTTTTGTATTTTAGTAAAGGTCTACAGGGTCTTACTACATAGTTCAGATTAACAGATATAGGTATCCAAGATTGGTCAAATAATTAAACATTAACACTTGTTTTCATCAAACTTTAATTTTTTTTTTTTTTGTATCTTAGTAAAGGTCTACAGGGTCTTACTACATAGTTCGGACTCATAGTGATCCACCGGTATTCAGCCTCCCAAGAGCTGGGATTACAGGCATGTGCTACCATGCCTAGTCTCAGTTGCTGTACTCAACATGCCCCAAAGCGTGGGGCCAGCATGGCAGGCTGGGGATTGAACCTCCAGCCCCTGCATTTACTGAAGCATGCATTTTAATCCACTGAGCTATTTGGCCGGCCCAATAAAGTTTAATTTTTTCTTGTCCTAAAACTTTTCTTGTTTTAAGTTGATGATCTCAAGTATTTGTTATAGTGATGGAAAACTGAATAACACATTTATTAACTGGTTAACTCAGCACGTTTGTGCAAGCTAACTGGTCAGTTTAGCAAAGTGAAATACACTATTTATTGTAACAAAATTCAGATTGGTGGCTGTTTGACATTGTTTAATACTGATTGAGTGTATTTTTTGTTGCTCAAACAATCGTGTTTTTGTATCTCTCTAGGTAGTTAAAATTCAGTTTCCCAATTGGTCATCCACCTGGCCAGATGGTTGAATCACATTAAATCTCAGCATACCTGGTACTGGTATTCTGGAATACCCAGAGAGGTTACAGGGTGATATGCATAGTCAGCATGTAATTTATTAATGTCAAGGCCAAATCTTCTGGTGCAAAAGCTAGTCTATTCTGCTAGGTAAAGGATGTCTCTATTTCATTTTCTAGGGATTCTGTATCAAAACCCATCTTATAGATCAATCAGGACTGCAGTGAAGAGCCTTTGGAACACAATTCAATCATGTTGATTTAGTTAACAGTTTCCTACATGGGTAATGCAGTTAGAGCAATCACATGAATCAAGATATCTAATTCTTTTTATTAAGAAAGTCAAAGACTTTTTTACATTGTGGCTTGATGTATTTGATGACACATAATGGATGAAAGAATGCAAGATTTTAAGAAAGAGGTTCAGTTTTATTTTATTTTTGTGCAGGGTCTCACTATACAGCTTGAACTCATAGTGATCCTCCTGTTTTCATAGATTGCATTTTACATTCTCATAAAATACACTTTGGGGTTGCTGTTGCCTAGAGTCAATTCACAAAAGATGGCAGTTCCTTAAATGCTCAGCCTTGGGTTGTTATAAAAGTAGCCACTGTCAAGAAATACGTCTGAAAAGAACTTGTACCACCTCTTAGAATGGATTCTTCCAAAGAGGGGGATATCTCCAGCAGGCTTGGGAAGAGGGTCCAGATGGGTCTTTTACTTCCTGTGTGTGTTGAGCAACTATTTCAATACAAATGTGCTTCTTAGTGGTTCTACCCTTAGAACTGTGGTTGAAAAAGTAGGATTTGTTCAAGTCTCCTACTTTGTTCTCTCAATACACAGCATGACACCATTGGGAAGCCACTTAGGAGCGTTTCTGCCTCAAGAGCTCCTGATAAGGAGGGAGTCAACTTCCACCATCCTCTCATGTACAGACCCATTTTCCTGTTGACGGTCGCTGTTCAAGCTGACAGCAAACTTCAGTTCCCTTTGCAGGTCACCCACGGGGCAAATGCCGTTGTATTCAGGAGGAGGATGGGGCAGAGGAAAACGCATGACTGGTTTAGACCAGCTGACTTGGCAAAAGGGTGTGTGACTCCTCAGTATTTATTAAAAACTGTGGAGGACCATCTGAGCAGCTCTCATTGAAAGAAGAGCAACTATCTTCATTTAGACTGAGCCTGACCCTATTTCCTCGTATTGTTACGTACAGAGCCAGCTAGGACTTCTGTTTATCCTTCAGTTGGCCTTAAGCAATGTGTATTGGTCTAGCTGAGGTGCTTGTGGCATGCATGTTTCCCTTTATTTGCTGCTCTTTAATGTGAGCCAGGTCGAGACAGGATGGAAGAGCTGAAGCTCCATGCTGCCAGCTGGGATCAAACCTTGAGATAGAGGCTATGACTTCCTGGGGCTTAAAAGGCTACATCAAAGCTGAAGCACCAGACCCCCCAAAACATTAGATCCTATCTTTATGGCTTAATATTATAATGCAGCCTACTTTCTCTGCATATCCTCTCTGCATATGGTGGAGGTAAATGTAGGTCTCCCACCTAGCTCAGCTCACAGTGGTCACCTACTTCCCACAGTTCTCAGTCAATCCTCCTCAAGCCACTCCCCCACTGAATAAAAACTGGGTGAGGCCCTGGGTTGCTCTCTTGTTCTGGGAAGCCATCTTCATGGCTGAACTTAGAGCCCCTTGACTCCCCAGTGATTGAAAATATAATTTAGTGTCTTTATTTTTGCCATGTGTTGCATTGAAAGTGGTAGATTGGAATTAACTTGGTGGGATTCCAATAACGTAACTTTGGGATTACAAACATTGGCTTCTTGGACAAAGACGAGGGCCTGGAAGTGACTCCTACAAAAAAAACACCTCAGAGTTCTGCACCCCATCCCCTTTGATTTTCTGTGTTGTTCCTACTGGTAGTTGTACAGATGAGATCAGAAGGGGGTTCTGTAGACCAGTTAATTTTTGTACCTAGAAAGCAGCATTGATTTTTTTCCTACTCTTGGGATTCTGCCCCTATACGATCCTCTAGTGCTACACTCACTTCTTTGCTAAGGTGGTATTCCCTGCATGAGAACCATGTTCATGCCCATGGCCTGGAGAGCTGGGCCTTTTGTTCTAAAGGGGTTTCAGGAAGATCTGCTCTACCAGGGCCCATGTGAGCGGTATAGGGAAGGGAGCATTGCAGTGTCAACCAGGACCTTTGCACCTACAGTGCCCTCCCCTAGGTTGCTTTCTTCTGACATCTCTGCAAGGCTGCTCCCTCTTTCCACTCAGCTCTTACCTTATACATCCCATCTCTGAGAAGCTCCTCTGACCCCACAGGCACTGTTTCCCAGTCCCCAATTTTATTATTACTTTTTATTGTACTTATCATCCAACTTTTTACTGGTTCATTTACTTGACAGTGGGAGCTAGAACAGGAGCCCTTGAGCACAGAGACCCATACGTTCTGGCCATAAGCATGTCCTCGGGGTTTGGAACAGGAATGGGGAATTTGCCTTAGAACAAGTCTATAATGCCTACACCAGTCCATCAAGCTCTGCCTAGGAGAAATGAACCTCTGTGGCTCCTTTGCTGTCCTGCTGTGGTTTCAGGTGCATCTTCAAATTCGAAAACGTACACAGCACCTCTGCTGATCTCATTATTTTGATCACTCTTCTCCTAGAAGCTGGAAAAGCTGTGGTGGCAGGGAAGTCATTTGCTTCTTACTTACTTTCAACCTCCTTCCCTGCTGTGAGTTACATGAACTGAGTGCTTGCAATGTCCAGGCCTCAAGCCATCCCCGGCTATGGAGCATGCGGACGCTGTCAGTCATCTCATAACGGCTGCAGGAGTGCAGCGAGGGTTCATTTCACTCCGCGTTCCAGGCCTGGCTGCTGCTTGTGAGAGGCTGAGGGTTTCTGTGCCCCTTAGCTGCCTCCTCACTCTGTGAGCTGAACTGAGGCCGGCCATCTGACATCTCTCCCTACCCCAATTAATATTGTGAAAGGGCAATGTTTATGCAAACTGCATGCCAAGAGCCCTTTTGCTTCTAATTTAAACTATTAAAATGCCATTAAGAATGGAGCAGCACATTTCAGCACTGTTTTCCTTCATTATTTCTTGTTGAAGAACAACCATGTGGAAAAGAATGCATTTTCTTTCTGTGCAAGTGGGGCTCATTTTTCAGGACAGTTTATGGTGCCCTTTGGTGGAATTTATGTCCCGGAGCCCAGGCCCCCTACCCAGAGATGGAGTTAGCAGATACAACTTATGTCAGCAAAAATAAGTCCAATCAATACAAACATAGCAAGGCATTCATTTTTGAACATTTGGCTGAATAAATCATCGTGACCACCACACTGGAGACAACCTTCATTTCTAGACACCTTCACTCCTAGACACTCTGTGTGTAGGAGCCTTTGATATTTTTATTGTTTGCTTTCTCCTTTTCAATAAAGCTTAGCATTTACCACACTACAGCAAATACCTCGTCTGAGGTTACATCTGCTGCTCTGAAGCATGGCTGGTTACCCTAAGACCAATTCTTTGTCATGGGAAACTTTTCATGAACATACAGTTTCCCCTCAGGGCTTGTTATTTTTGAAGTTTTGGGCCAATTTACATTCTTTCGGAGATTAAAACATACGAAGTTTGATCTTTGCCTTGACCTTTTAAATTGTTACAAGTTAATCTTTGGCTGAAAGCATGGAGAGTGGGAATAATTACATTTTTTGAAAGAAGCAGGTTATATGCAGAGAGGGTGACCACAGTTATGGTAATGTGCCTCTTAGACAACATTTTGGTGCTAGAAATGGTATAAACAAAGAAAAACAGTGTTTTCAGGTGTGTGTATTGAGAAAGTGCACTCAGATTTTAGAGGGGTGCTTTGCAAACAAGCTGCTCCTGAGTATTTCTTTGTGTCATGTTCCTTTGTGTGAGTGATAGTGCATTTTGGCAAATCCTGCCCAGGGCTGGGTGACCAGACGAAAGGATTCTTCCCAGCTCACACTCTCTGAATGATTTATTTAGGGAGCCAATGTGGTTTGGTCTGCAGTCAGAGTCCCTTTAGGCAATGTCTCCTCAATGAAGAGCAATTTTTGCCTCTTCTGTTCACAACTGGAAAAAGTGGCTCCTTTGGGATCCTCAGTTTTCAGTTGAGAGGGACACAAATACTCTGTAAGCTTGTTCAGGGCCACTATTGTGCTCAAGGCTTTGCATCCATTAATTTCTTCCTCCCTTATGTTCATCCCAGAGCAATATATCCATTACTTATATTTACTGGTGGGGAAAACTTTTGAAAGTCATTCACCTGGTGGGTGGCAGAGGAGGGAGTTAAACCCAGCTCTGTCTGATTCCTAAATCCACTGGGGGACTCTACCACTGTGACAGGTACCTTATCATCTACCGAACCTGGAAGGTTCTTAAATTCCACCACCTGCTTGACTAAGAACATGAACAGAAGTTCTAGAATTTTCTAAGCCCCTCTGGTCAAGAGAATGTCTTGCAGCGTCTCATGCTGATTTTTGCATGGAACTAGAAACTCTACAGCAGCATCATGTAATAAAACTTCATGAGTTATGACTATGAAGCAAGTCAAGTGCTTCTGAACGCATTGTTGTTGCCTTTCTCAAAGTCAAATCTGAGTCACAATGGCCTGTTCCAGTGCTTCTGCCCATTCCTTTGATACATTTTCTCTGCCTGCTTCTTCTTGGCCTCTGTACCTTGGGTGGACCATGAGGCACTTCTTAGAAATGGAGGTAGGAATACATGGCTTGGTATCATAAGATGGAGTATCACTTGAAGCTACTTACTGAACTTGTGGCCTTCACTTCCTCTTTGTAAACTGGGGCTATTAGAATCTTATTGTCATTTCCAATGGTGGCTTTGATTTCTTGGAAGGTAGCCCAGAACTCTTATAGAAGGGAGATGTGAGGAGGTGGTGGAGGGCTATCTGTGAGAACCTGGGAGACAAATAGGGACCCCCAAGTTGTGACATACATTTCTTCCTGCGATTTGTGAATGGACTCTGGCATAGAAATGGTTTTCCCCTTGGTACAGATGTTGCAAGAAGTTGGACATCTTGTCTTACTGGACTGGACAATGTTCTGTTATTATTATGGACAATCCTTATGGATCTTCCTTTTCCTCTGAGACTGTGGTTGAATGCTTACTGCTCTTAAAGTTTTCACTTTGAGGACCCCAGGCCTGGACAGGTACTTAATTTAGTCACAATATGAAGGAGACCTGGGAATGAAATGCTGACCTCTACTTGTATATCTTTTGGAGACCACTTAGATAATTCATTGAAATTCCTAGCCGGGCGTGGTGGCGCATGCCTGTAATCCCAGCACTAGGGAGGCTGAGGCAGGAGAATTGTTGTGAGTTTGAGACCAGCCTGAGCTACAAAGTGAGCTTAAGGCCAGCCTGAACCGCACAGTGAGACCCTGTCTCAAAAAAAAAAAAAAAAAAAAAAAAAAAAAAAAAAAAAAAGAAATTCCTGATACCTGTTTCTGAGTTCACAGATGGGAAAATATTACCCTCCTTACAAGATTGTTGAAAAGATAAGAAATAGTTTTTGAAATACATATTCCACACTGCTAGTATAAAGTAGGTACTCAGTAAATAGAAACAGTGAAATTAAATCTGCCATAATTGAAATTCCACAAGCAAGATGGATAAACATTTTCACAGCTGCTTCTAAAATGTATGTTATGTTCAACAAACTATGACCCTCCTAAGCAATTAGTGCAATTTTCATAGTCATTTGTCAGTGCCTATTTTGTGCCCAATTAATGAAATGCTAAAGGGGAGCTGGGGTGATGTCAAGCAGTGGGTAAGTGAGATTTGAGAAAGGAGAAGATTCGGAAGTAAGGATCACTGTGGGACTCACGGAGAGCTATAATATGTCCCCGTGGTAATATGTCAGGAAGATTAGGCTGCTACAACCCAGCCCACAGGAGGGGTGGCTTCCTCTGGGGTGGAGGTGAATGAGCAGTGGCTGTCATTCCTGCTCTGGAGCCGCCTTTGAGCTCTGATTCACAGTGTTGCCACTTACTCTGAGCCTCAGTTTTCTCATTGAGAAACAGAATGGCAGCTTTTGCATCACAGAGTTGCCTACAATTGAAACAAATTCATTTATATAAAACATTTTGAGGAAGAAGAGGTGGGCGTTGGAGCTCCAGCAATGCAAGATGGCAGCCACCACAGGCTCGGGAGTAGAAGTCCCTCAAAATTTTCGACTGTTGGAAGAACTTGAAGAAGGTCAGAGAGGAATAAGAGATGGCACAGTTAGCTGGGGCCTCGAAGATGATGAAGATGGACAGGGCTGGTAACTGGGATCCAAGAATAATTAATAGTTGTAACAGGTTGGTGGACCCAAGAGCCATATCAATGCTAGCAAAGTGGCAAAATTCATGTAGCATCGAAGTTGTCCTGTAAGAGCTCTGGCACTTAATGATGTCTAAAGAAAATATGAAACTTCCTCAGCCGCCTGAAGGATAGTGTTATAGCAATTAATCAAAAGCCCCACAGGCCCCCCACCAGCCCCCATCCCATTTCAATTTAAATAGTCTTCATTTTCCACAGTAGTAAATTTTCTAGTTACATTATGTAGACCTCAAAGTACTGGAAAGGATGCTCCCATTCAAGACAGTTTATTGTAAGATACTGTAAATGATACTAATGTTTTGTCCACTTGCATATATAAGTTGTGCAGCAGGAAATCATCTTGTCAGGTGTAACCACTGTTCTCATAGTTGAACTTCTGGGATCAAAAAAGTATACTTGAATTGATCCCCAGATGGACTGACGGGGCACATCTAACTTAATTGTGAAAAGACACATGGCACAGCCAGGGCCCAGGGTGCTGCTTTCCCCTTCCCTGCCCCGCCAACTGGAGCCCTGGCCTGGGTGTCTGGTTGAGTAGACGGGAAGTCTTCAGGTTGCTGCCTGTGGGATGTCTGCTGGGTGCAGGGTGCTTTACCTGTGCCCTGGTTTTTTTTTTTTTTCCTTGTTCACAGCATCCTCTTTATTTTTTTTTCCATAATTTTATTGGAGAACAAATAGCAATGAGACAGTTTCAATCAAATTAGTAGAACAGATTCAATAATTAATACATTGCATATTGTTTTCTTAGTGGTTATTTGTTGTACAAGGTGCAGACATGATATTCTATTTACAAACACTATTACAGCAGATGCCTCTATTCATTGAATTAAGAGAATGTAGCTGTATACCTATCTTTTTTTAAAGCTGAATTATAGTACAATTTCAGTAATTAATACTTTTTGCATTGTTATCTTCCTAGTGGTTATCCATAGTACAAGAAGCAGACAGGATATCCTGTCCAAATTCTATTAGTGCAAATCTTTCTTCTCATAGAATTACGTAAAAGTACTGCATGTTTATCCTAACTGTACTGTTTATACAAACACAGAATAGTCCTTTCTTTGTATCCCCCCCTTTTTTTTGTTTAGTTCTGTCAGAGATGGGTATTCTATTGTCATTCAATTATTATAGGTGCTTGAATTTAGTGAAGCACTCCAACACTCCACAGTCCAGCAGTCCACAATAGTAGTGGGTTATCCACAGAAGTTGTTGCCTGGCTTCTTTTTTTAAGTCTTAAATGATGCCCCCTTCCAAGCCATTGACCTGATCTGTCCAGCTCTCCTCCATTCCACCCTTGGTGGAAGCCGATTGTCACCCTGCAACCCCTCTGAAGTTGGCCTTCCATGAGGAATTCAGGAATTTCCCCATCTCTCCCTGTACTTGATTGAGGGGCGCTGCTTTTGTCTCCTCCTCCTCCCCTTTGTCACACTGTCATCCCCAGCACTCTCCATGCTCCTTTCTTCCCCTGGCCAGAAGCCTTCAGGTAAGGTTGGAAAGAGTCTCTGACTTCCCTCCTTTAGCTTTTTAGTTTTTTGATTTTAGGGAAAGGTCTATTGTTCAGGGTCTCACTACTAGATCGGACTCGTAGTGATCCCCCTGTTTGCAACCTCCCAAGAGCTAGGATTACAGGCATGTCCCACAGGCCCGGAGATCAAACTCTCAGCCCCGGCACCTACTTGCAGGTGTTTAATCTGCTAAGGTATTTGGCTGCCCTCCTCCTTTAGCTTTGAAACCACAATCATTCATTCTCCACCAGCCTAGGAAATGATTACCAGGTGCTACCTGCTGCCACCATCAGCGATGTCTCAGCTCAGGTGTGATGAAGGAAACAGAGTGGTCGCTAGGGTCTCACAGACCTGCTGATGTCCTGGGTCCCTGGTGGGCAGATTAAGCAAGACCACCTGAAGACACTGGTAAGCATGCACCAGTGTCTGTCTGGATTGTTCCCACTTCCCCACCCACCTGGCTTTGGGGCTGAAGAAGGTTTACACAGGCTCTTGGGCCTCTGTCTGGGCACCATTGCTTCCATTTGGGTTCGGTGCGCAGTCTGAGAACTGAAACAAAAACTTGACCAGCGTGGACTTTGGCTTTGGTGCCGCTGTTTCTGACGCTCAGCGGGGAGAATAGAGCGGCTCAGCCGGTGGCAGATCCCGCCCCTGGTAACCTGGTCTCCTGGCCCCTGCTGCGTCTTCCCACTGCTGAAATGTGGTTGCATATGAAATAAAGGCAATTCATGGTGTTCTGAAAATAATTTTTTTGAGTTATACCTAATGATAATCCAATATATATTTCCTTAAAAATCACTGGAGTGACATTCATTCTCTATCTCCTGGCTGAGGCACAGGAGAGAGAGAGAGAGCAGTAGCAGCATTTAGCATGGCAGCAATATATGTACAGAAACTCTGTGAAAGAAAGTAGAGGTGGGAAAGAAGGTGGCTAGGAAAGCCGCCCCGAGAGAGTGACGTTTGCCAGGCAGGATGGTTTTAGAGCCTGTGTCAGAGTTCGGAGATAGAGAAAAGCTAAGTTTCAGTAGAGGCTCAGAGCTGTAACTGTTCTGTGGTCAGGACCTCCTGGAAATATCTTCCACAGCCATTCCTTTTAATAAATTGGAAATTGGATAATTATAGGAACAAAGAATCACAAATGGTAGGCTGTATGCAACTTTAAGCAGAGAAAAGCTTAAAAACAGTCCACATTTTTGGAGTGTTATTTGTCTTTGCTTCCTACCAGATAATCCTAACCCTGCCCAGATCCATTTCGTGGGTTTTGCCAACTGAATTATTCATAAGGCCAATTTATATATGAAACTGTCAGCCTTACACATTTGTGCATCAATATAAAATTAAGTGTGTCAAAATAAAAGACAAAAATATAATTTTAATAATTAATGTGAATTTCATATTAATACAAAATATTAACATTAATGCATAATATAAAATGCAAAATCTCTCTATATTAACATAATACTATACTACTATAATAACATAGCCATGACACATAGAATATGATTACAGCTGGATACATTTTGAGCATGCTGGAATACAGATGCGATGGCTGAAAATACAGCAGTTGTTTGGGAGCCTTGAGGCAGCCTGCATGAAAACCGAGGCCTAAAATACAAGCTTGCAGAACAGGAAGAAAAGACAAGCTGCAGTCCTGCCGCTTGCGTGAATCCCGGAGCTATCGCTAGACTGCCGACCCTCCAGACTGCTTCTGGTGTTCGGCCAATAAATCCTGATCCACTTAAGGCCCTGCTAGGCAGGTTTTCTGTTATCTGCAGCTGAATACACTTCTAACTGATACAAAAGGCTTCCCTAACAACGGGCTAGCAGACATATATAAATTTTCCTTTTTGAAGTAAGTGCTACATTTTATGTGAAAACAGAGGACATCGGAGCGGATAATGAAAACAATATACAGTCTATTTCTTGGTAGGAGAATTGGCCTTTCTAGCAATGGCTTTATTTTAAATTATGGCATCTGGCCTCCTATGTCTTTTGTTTCTCAAAAAAATTTAAATCGAAGCAATCCATTGTGAGGAAGCAGACTGGCCACTTGTGTCTCTAGATCTGCTCTTACTCTCATTTTTTTGTCCTGGTTCTTTTTGTTTTGGTCCCCTCCCCCCGCCCCCGCTTCTTTCTGTTTTTGTGATTTTGGAGGCAGTTTTTCCTCATCACGTTCTCCAGGAGTGACCCGACCTAAAGCCACGAGAATGCCCAGACACCTGCCATAGTGCTTTTCTTGGTTTTTAGAAAAACAAGTGTCCAAGGCACCTTCAGGTGCGCGAACCTCTCTTCAACGCCTCTGGCTTCCTGAAAGAGAAGGGACAGGCTGCAGGCAGCCCAGGTGGAGTTAGACGCCCTCTCACACCCTCGGTGTGGCTGGGAAACAGCATATGCGGCTCCTCCCAGCCATCAGTGCGCGGGACCCTGGTGTCTGCCCAGGAGTGGCTGAGCCTTCAGACTCCCTTTACGGTGCCCACACCTGCTGAGAGATTTACCCCGGCAAAAGCTCGGGGATTCACCCTCCCAAAGCCATCCGGGTGCCTAGAGGAAGTGTGGGGCCAAATGCAGAAGTGGATGTAGTATCTATAACCGCTTTTGCAATGGGAAATAATTTCCCTCCGAGTTCTTTCCTTTTTCAATAAACACATAATTTCATCCTAAATCAAAAAGTGTCAACACCGCGTGCCTGCAAATAGCAAAAGTGTTGAGAAAATTAAAATGACACGGGCCTCTCCCAGGTGTTTCCCTGCCCCGTGCGCTACGGCAACTACCGCCTGCCGCACGCACGGAAGACTCTCATCTAAGCACCTTGTTGTGAAAAAAGGATTTCTTTCCTGGTCTCCAATTTCATTTTCCTCACCTCTTTGTCCTTGTGTTATTTATGGGACAAAGCCCAGGAGTGAGTTTCTGAGGCACTTTTCAGCATATGCTTCATAAGTTTTATGAACCTCAATTGAATTTGCTTTTTTGTCTCTCCAGCCGAGGCTGAATGACTCCTTTCTGGATGATAGCCTATCAGTCTGGGCAAGAAGTGCATACAGCGCCGCAGCCCCTTCAGCCAGCCAGCCTAGACCGTCTCAATCATTTGCTCCACTTCCTCCTGCAATGGCCGCCCGAAATGGGTCACTCTGCTCCGGCTGAGGCTTGTGGGACGGGGCTACATCGCCCCTTCTGCTTCTCATGAATGCAGCTGTCTCTCTCTTCAGAAGTGAGGCTGTTTTTCTTCTCTGGGGAGCCGCCCTCCCTTACATATTTGGTAAACTGCTAAGCTGTCTTGAGGTGCTCAAAGATCGAAGCAAATGGATTTGTTAGACCTCAGCAAGGGCAGAGGCAGTTTGGGAGCATATTTTAATAATCAAGCACAGTAGATAGCCAAGATGTGCAAGCACAGTTGACATTTGTCATTGTCAGCCTCCTTAGCATCTGACAAATCTTTCATTGTGGGGGCTTGGAGAGACAGGTACCAGATGCTCACAGAAAACCAAAGGGGGAGGTGGGTTCTCCTTAGTCCTTATTTGCTTGACAAAGCAGAGGCTTCCAGCAGGGTTGGAATTGTCAGAAG
>PVKA01000345.1:0-17553 GCA_004027165.1 Ctenomys sociabilis
TTAATGTTTTCATGCAGGACCTTGCTACATACCCTAGGCTACCCTTGAACTTGTGATTTTCCTATATCAGCCTCTCAAGGGTGCCACCAATCCCGATCTAAAAACTCAAAAGGGCTTAAGAATCTAATTAAGATCATGTTTACAAGTTCTGGAGGTTAGGATGTGGGCACATTACGGGGAGATTCCTGACAGTGAATGATAGCTTGCGAACGAGAACCACACATAGTAGAAAAGTCATTCTCAAGCACTGGGAGTACTGGAATAAAGATTTAATCAGAAGATAGATGGGAAAAAGTGTGGATCTGGGGCCCAGGGAGATAGCTCGACAGTCTAAGCACTTTCCTGGCAAGCACAAGGACCCAAGTTGGGTCCTGGTACCATAGGTACTGCATGTTATGCTGGCCCCATGCCCAGCCAAAGACAGAAACCAGGCTTGGTGGGGAACCCCTGTAATTTCAGGGCTAGGGAGGCTGAAACAGGAGGATCACAGCAAATCTGAGCTCCATAGCAAGACCCTGTAATAAAAACAAATATAAAATAAATAAATAAATTTTAAAAAAAAATTTTTTAAACAGTGAGACTCTACCACACATTCAGAATTGAAGTGCCAGTTTGCTTTCTAGGAGAACTGATATTTTCAGACTTTCTTTCTCGCCAAAATTAAAAGATCTAGGCCAGGGAGATAGCTCAGAAGAATAAAAACTTGTTGCCTGGCAAGTGTAAGAGCTTGAGTTCAATCCCCGGGTTCAGCCATAAATAAATAAATAAATAAATAAATAAATAAATAAATAAATAAATAAATAATCTAATAGTTGATTGTATCTTCTTTAATCTTTTGCTTTAAAGCAGTATTAACCTGCATTTCTCCCACTTCTCTAGACTATGAAGGTGTTAGAGTTTGAAAAAACCATTGAAATCTAAGTCAACATTATCCTTTTAAAAAAAATCCTAATGATTTATATTTTCAAAGTCAGTAAGTGACAAGAAGAGGTATGGAAACAGACCCCAGTACTCACACACATGCGTTCTTCCTTGTGCGCTTTTCTGATGGCTGTTCTTTCCATTCTTCTTCCTCTTCTTCTTTATGGAGGTAAGAGTGGATTCATAAGGCCCTTCCAAGGTATTTTTCTCTGTATTCATGACTGATTTCTGTTCTATCTTTGATATAACTGAGGAGATTGGATTCAGGTAACTAGTTTTCAACAACCACCTTGTAAATTTTCTTTGAGTTCTAGCTGTTCTTTGAGACACTATTTATGTTTCTTTTGCACTTGATTAAGGTTTTTATTTTCATATCTTGTTATAAGTTCCATCATAGATAGATAGATAGATAGATAGATAGATAGATAGATAGATAGATATAGATAGATATAAAAGATATAAAGGATATTCTATTCTAGATTTATATGAAAGAAAACCTACCTACCTCAGACTTTTTGGGTTCAGAAAGAGCTATATATGAGCAGAAATTTACTAGGTGGAGTCATAAATGCTGAACAGGAGTTATGCATGGGAATGAGGACCCTGGTAGTGGTAGTGATAGAGCAGTGTAAGAGAAGGAAAGTATTTGCAGAAAATGAAAAAGACATACTCAAGACCTGCACTGAGAGTCTTTCATGCCCATTTGGACCTTGCATGAAAGTTTAGTGTTGCTGGGCATTATAGATACACTGGCATTTGTGCATCAAATAGAGAAAAGAAAAAAATTGAGCTGCAAGGTGAGGTGAACAAGGTACACAAACGGTAATTCATCAAAGCAGCAAAGGACCAGCTAGGAAGTTTGAGTTTACACTGAGGTCAATGTAAGGCCAGGGAGATAGTTCAGAACAATAGGAGCTTACCTGGCAAGTGTAAGAGCCTGAGTTCAATCCCAAGTTCAGCCAAAATTAAATAAATAAATAATCTAATAGTTGATTGTATCTTCTTTAATCTTTCTGAAATGATAGGGTTGGATTTACATTCTAAGAAAACTTCTCTGGCTATGTGCAATAAAGGAATTAAAAAGGGGGGGAAAGCTACTTAAGGGGTTAGATATGGAATCACATATATATATATATATATATATATATATATATATATATATATATTTTTTTTTTTTTTTTTTTTTTTTTTCTGAACTGGGGATTGAACTCAGGTCCTTGCCCTTGCCAGGGAAACGCTTATTTAACTGAGCCATCTCCCCAGCCCTGCATCTAAAACTGGTTATGCCAGGTTCTGTTTTAGTACTTTACCTTTGTTGTTCTATAAATATCAATAGAGACACTAGAACCTATGAGACAATCCTAATACTATTCCTGTATTTAAGAAGAGAAAACTGAGGCATCACTAATTGTGATCCCTCTGACTATTGTGTGTAAAACAGGTAAATAGTGACCACAAGTGCATGCAGACAGATCAAGAAGTTTGTTGTTGTTGTTTGCTTTTAAATTCCAGACAAGAGATGGTATAGGTTGAAGCAGAGGTATGAGAATGAAGTAGCAGACATGGGATGCATCAAGACATTTTTAAGTTAAGTCAGCAGGACTGCCCTAGGGACTCGGAGCTGGGAAATGTTAGAATCAAGGTTCATTCCTAGGACCTTGTCTTAAACAGATGGACTAAATGGGGGGCCATTCTGTGGCCATAAATAGTGGTAAAGAGCAAGAGAGAAGACTCTAGCAATCTTGCGCTATAGTCTAAACTTGGTTCTACTAACACATATTATCTGTTCTGTGAACAAGAAATATAACAATTTTTTTTCATCTGTTTTTGCTTTATGTTTAAGAGGCATGCCTAACCTGCTACTTGGAGAAATGTAGTGAGAGTTCTCAAGGAATTCACTATAGAAGAATCTTTAAGTGCTAAATGTTAATAAGAGAGAGAGAGAGAGAGAGAGAGAGAGAGCCTGACATCTCCTCTTTCTCTCTTTCCCCCCTCCTACCTCCATCCCTTCCCCTAACTCTCTGAAGCACACACCTCATAAATGCACAATTTAAAAAATATTTCATTTATGGATATAGACATATGGAAATGACTGAAGTTCCCAGTGTCTATATGGGCCTAAGTGATTTAGCTCACTATCAGTTTAAAGAATTCTAAGTCATGTCTACTGAGTTCATAGATATTCATTGAGATTGTGGTGTGTGTTCCTGGTATATATTGAGCTACTTGACCCACTCTCAAGCCCAAGTCCACTATCAGCCAAACTCAGCAGGTTGGTCAAAGAGCCAAGAAATGGCAATTAAAAGAATGCAGCCAAGTGTAGCTATCTCCAGCTGATCCTTTGTACCCTGATATCCACTTCTTTCCAAGTCATCCCCCATATTGTCATTACCTAGTGACCTATTTATTTTATAAAAATAAACCAAGAACAAAAGACTCCTTCTCTTTCTTCTCTTAGCCAATTAAAAGAACTTTAGCTAAGAATTTAATAAGTCCTTATAAATAATAATGCTGGCGCTATATTTGGGCCATTTTGTAAAACAAGAATTGGATAGGAAGAAGTAAAATGATAAAACCATTGAACCCATAAAATTCTATGTATTTTGCATTCTTTATGTTTAAGTACAACTGCATACACTATTCCTCTAAAGGCTTATGAATAGACTTCTAAGACTTAACAATCTAAACAGAACTGCTGAATTTTCACCCCCATCTGCCTTTTACTCTGAAGAAGCACTTCATGGTTCTTCTTATGCCCTCTTGTACTACACCGGCTGTATGTTGCTGGCTCTTTCCCCAAAGTACACTAGATTTGCAACTATGTCACCTTTTAACATCCTCATGGTTATATCCAGGACCTCTCTCTAGTTTCCTGGCTAATCTTTCTGCCTTTTATCTTCACCTACACTTCCCCATCCTCAACATACTTTCTCGAGCGATCTCAGTAAAGCTCTGTGGAGATCATGCTTAAAGAGATCTCTTAAGAAGATTGCCTTGGAGGACCTAGTATATCACTGACCATCAGTAATTATTCTTCTAAAAATTCTCTGTAAGTTTTCGTTAGGCAGAATTTCTCACATATGAGTAATGACCTGTAAGTTTTCTGTGAGAAAAGTACTTGCAGGGGATGTGAGATTTTCCTGACATTGAAATAAAATTCTTATAATGAACATATAGAATAAGAGTTTGATAACTATGATGGTTAATCTTGATTATCAACTTGGCCACATCAAACAAGTTCCAAGAAATTTTAGTGAAGCACACTTTTTTTAATATTTTCTTTCACAATATTTCCAGAGCCAGTTGGCATACAGGATAGCAAACTGAGGAAGAAGACCCAACCTCAATGTGAATGGCACCATAAATGGTGGCCTGAGGTTGAGCTAGAGGTGACTGAGTGGCCTTTATGATTATGAATCCCAAAAAGCTCTCAAGAGAAGAAGTCAGCGTCAAGCTTCAGGTCCCCTACAAGCACAAGAGGACGTGCATTACTGAAGAAGGAGCAGGGAGGGTGCATTTCCTTAGTTGCATTAGGTCCTTCTTTTTGTTCACATTTGACCTTTTGTCTCAACCTTCCTTCTCAAGTTCCGCTTGAGTGAATAAATATTTGCTTGCCTTTGTCTTCAACATGACCAGGTACATAATTTGGGGGATTCTGTGCAAAATTGAAATGTAGGACACCCCATTTATAAGTCATTGAGAATTTCAAGATGATAGTAGTAGAACTTTAAAACAAGTTCAGATGCTTCTCAGCACAAGCAAATGTGACCAAAGCTCTTCCACAGCTCTTTCCCTAACTCTATACTTAGATGTTTTCTGAGTGTCGAGTATCAGACTCTAACCCTAACCCTGGCTATTCTGAACCTCTCTGGAGACTCCTTCATTGTCTGTTTCTTGGTCTTCTTTTTTTTTTTTTTTTTCATGAACAAAAGTTGCATTTCTATTTCGCCTTCTATTGTATTTTATTGAAAACTGAAAATAGATTTAGAAAAATTTCAAGTACTTGCTGTCATGCTGACATGACATATGGGCAGTTGTTTCCTCCTAACACCCTTAACGGGGGGAAAATAACGAAGCGGGTCTCTTCCCTTATTGGAGTCTTCATCCTACTGAGTCTCAGGACAACCCACTTGGTGGTAAGAGTTTGAGGTAGCTTCTCTAATTCTCGTTACCTTCCCGGGGATTTTTTCCTTTATTTATGCAGAGTAGTTTTAGTTTAACATGATTATATAAGCCGGGGATGGTGGTGCATGCCTGTAATCCCAGCACTCAGGAGGCTGAGGCAGGAAGATTGTCGTGAGCTTAAGACCAGCCTGAACTGCATAGTGAGACCCTGTCTCAAAAAGAAGAAAAAAAAAAAAGATTATATAGTGAGTAGTACATGGAAATAAAACAGATCCTTCCTATACCCATAGCAATCTGGAAAGAGTAACATCTTGGAAACACTGACCTGGTAATACACTGATGCCCTTCACCATGTTCTGAACAAGAACGCAGAATATACTTGGGACCACTGGTGCAGAATGTCCCAGAAGACAGGAAAGATCCACAGCCAAGGATTCTCTCTCCCTCCCTTCAACCCTTCTTTCCTCTTTCCCTCCTTCTCTCCTTCCCTCCTTTGCTCCCTCTTCTCTCTCTCTCCCTCCCCCCTCTCTCTCCACCCCCTCTCTCTGTCTCTGTGAATTATTCCATTTTTCTTGAGACAGGGCCCTTAAGAAACTCATTCATAGATTAAAAATTGATCTTAAAGACTGCTTTGCTGAAGACAATTTGGGAGAGAAAATTTCCTTCCAATCTTGCACCTTCTAACAACTAGCATGCGACTAGACCTTCCGTTACTCAAGGCAAGGCCACCCTGCCCCTAGGTGTAAAGTTATTTCCTCCATATTTCTCTCCTCCTTGTGTACATTCCAATCTACCCCTGGGCATTAAGGCAACATGACATAAGAATATATTTTCTAAATTTGCATAAAATGAGAGCTTCACAGATGGGCAGCACATGGTTCCCATAAGTCCAGTGTGAAAATGGCTTGATAGCACTTGTCGCTGCACACATTCTTTCCACATTTCTGGCACACGTACATCTTAAACAAACAGGAATTGCGACAAGCAAAACAGATGGGCAACAAAAAAAAAAGTTTCCAAAGCACGCATCCCAAAATTCTTCCTTGAACATGGTACTATATCACTTGTCACAATAAATCTGAAGTAGTTTGGGTATTAACAGACAGTCTTTGCTGGAGGGGAAAGCTCAAGATATTCATTTCCATAACTCAGACAAAAATTGTTGGAAGCACCTTTGCCTCCTCTCATTATGGAGAGGAAGTCTCCGCAGTGTCCTTTAACATTCTGGGTGACTTGATAATTGTGAAAGAAACTTTCTCTGCTTTTGTTAGTAGTAGCGAGCAGGCGTGGACTAAAGCACATTTCATATTCCACACTTTGTCAAGTATAGCTCTTCATTTGTTCAGCTGAAACTATACTAGCCCAGGTAGCATATACACAGAGATATGAACATTCCCATTGAAGAAAAATGCCTGGTTACATCACTAAATAAACTTCTGAAATGACTTGAATGAAAATTGATGAAAAGTTAGGAAAGCAGAGCTTTGGTGCTACTTTTACCTCACATTACAGAAGTGAAATTACTAAACCCTTAATTCTCTGGATTTCCCTTGTCACCTGGTTAGCTGTTCCATCAAAGAGTTGCATTTTCCCCCTATTCTTATAATGTGTTATCTTTAATTTCAACCCTCCATAAAACTGAAAGCAAACATCCACTCCAAGTCATTGCTACTGCTGTGAGGACTTTCTCTGAATGCCAGGCCAAGAGGGCACTTGTGTCAGCGAGAGACTGTCCCACTCATTTGCTCTAAGCTTTAACACCATTCTCTCCTGAGCTATCACTCCTCCTCACACAGCAGCTGAAGGCAACCAGCAGAAGCCAAAGAAAGCAAAAGTAACATTCTGAAGACATTTTCCAGATTTGGGATATTTAACTTGTGCGCATGTAAGAATTTTGATCTGCAGTTTAAATTTTTCAAAGCAATTATTTCTCTCCTGCCTTAAAAATCACAGACAATGAAATGTATCATTTGGCTCTATACCAAGATAAGTTAATCACACCATTGCTTCTCTGTGTTCTCCAAGAAGCTATATTTGTTTAACTAAGAGACTTATCTTGCTCAATCTATCAAAATGAAGTAATAGTAACTTCATCTCAAGAGACTGAAATTGCCAGTAATCTCCCTAAAAGTAAATAGTTAAAAAAGTTATACCTACTGTACAATATACTATGGAAGTATATTTAAAACTTAGGGCTTGGGTGTTCCTCAGTGGTAGAGTACTTGTCTAACCTGTGAAGACTTTAGTTCAATTCCTAGCATCACAGTACATGGTGTGTGTGTGTGAGTGTGTGTGTGTGTGTGTGTGTGTGTGTGTGTGTTAAACAAGTAAATAAGTAAAATAACCATAGTCTATATTTCTTAAGGGCAGGTGATACACTTTACTTATTAAGTCTCATAACAAACCTCTGAAATAAGCATTATTATCACCTTCACTTTATAGCAGAAAATACAAAAGCACAGAAGTCTGGATTAATTTCTTTCAGGCACACAGCTAGAAAATAGAATGACCCTTTACAGCTCTAGGAAGAATCATATTCAAGATAGTTTTCATTGTCATTTTGTTATTCTTCATATTTTCTTTTTAACTATTTTTTGTCAGTAAAAACTTTCATCATTTCACTTGATATATATTTGGCCTATGCTCTTATGAGACAAATATAGTAGCTAATAATGAAAATCAAGACTGAGATTAAAGTCTTGAGATTCAACTAGATTCTTAGTCATAAAATAAATATATTAGATAATTGTGATGATGGGTACTTACAATCTCAGCTCTCTGGGAAGCTCAGATAGGAGGATGTAAAGTTCCATACATGTTAGAGACTTAGCAAGACAGTCTCAAAAAAGGGTGGGGGATGTAATTTACCACAGAAATCTTGGATTTAATATTTTTTAGTCTTTTTTATGTATTTGTTACAGGGTCTCATTACACAGCTAGGACTCAGTGATCCTCCTGTCTCAGCCTTCCCAGTGCTGGGATTACAGGCCCAGTTTTGGTGGCCAGCTTGGCACAGGGTTGTCACGGAATACAGTATTGAGGAGATCAAACCCAGATCCTTGCACTTTCCAGGCAGACACTTAGACCATTGAGCTATCTCCTCAATCCCATTAAATTTGGGGTTTAATCCAGAATGATGAAAAGTGAGAAAAACAAGATATCCATCACCTTAGTAACAAAATGAATTATGCTTTAAAAAAAAATAAACAGTAGTAAATATTAAAGAAAAGTGGGATTTCTAGTTAACTTTTATATAACTTTTAATTCAATGTATTCTACAGTTTAGCCAAAAATTTCCCTATCATGATACAATTTTGTGCCAGTGCAAAATGAGTTGATATTATTAATAAATGTAGGCCTTAATATAGAAACTAGAAGGGTACTGCATGACAAAGGAAGTCATTTTAGACAAACAATTTGTCATGGACAATCCACACAGTGGGAAGCATACCAATGGGCTGTCAGTAATTAATCACAGAGATCATTAAATATCATTAAGTAGCACTTTGCAAAATATGCATTTCTAACATCCTTGTGACAACACATTCAGATTTTGGGTTTTCCAATGCTAATTCTCTCTCTCTCTCTCTCTCTCTCTCTCTCTCTCTCTCTCTCTCTCTCTCTCTCTGTCTCTCTCTCTCTCTCTCTCTCTGTCTCTCTCTCTCTCTCTCTCTCTCTGGTATATCTAGCAAGTTAATTTTCTAAGATTCAAATTCACCTCAAAGTTACTTGTGGGAAAATGTCAGCATGACATCATGGTAGGTTCCAGCGGACAAATTCCAATGAGTCAGAACACTATGGTGGAATCTTTTCTTCCTGTTTGCAGGAAAAGGCAAGCTCAGAGAGCCAAATCCCTCATCCAGATAATTAGCAACCATCCAATCTGTTAATTGAGGACATGTGTGCCAAACCATCTTGGCAACCTCAGTCAAACAGTTGTAGGGTGGTCAGTCAGTCAGCACAGTTACTCAGTGCCAGAGTGTGCTCGGCCCTACATTAAGGACTTTACATTAAAGACAGATCAGATTTGCTCTTGGACTTGGAAGAATGAATGTGATAAATTGGTAGGAAATTGGCAGATCTTAGTCCTAAATTTGGCAATGCTGAGAACAAAATTATTTCATTAACCCTATCTCTTTACATGATCTTCAATGAAAAAAATTAGTCTCCTCTAGTTTCACTATAATTTGAGAGAATTTTTCAGGAATCAGGTACCGCTATCACCAGGTGCAGTTGACCAAGAATAGAGGAGACATGAGTGTTAATGTGGATAGGATGGCCCTAGGAAGGTCTCATTCAGAAAATTTTCAGAAAAATCTTCCAGTTTTCTAGCATATTTCTACATATTTAAATGCAGTTCCCAAGTCTCTTCCTAGTGACCACACATGATTACATTACTAATCTCAGCTAAAAATCTGAGCTAAGGAGAAAAAAACAGAAGATCAAGGGAAACGTAGTATTGTTGTATGAAGCAAGCTAGGTTCCACCAGGAATGTCCAGCAGACAAATCAGACAACAACACCATTCTGGAGAACAATGATTAGCCAACATTTAATATTCTGATACAATATACATAGTTAAGCCAAAACAAAACCCTTTTGGAGGCTGATGTTCTCATGAGCAAGGTGTGCAGTGATTATTTTGAAATGATTTGCTAAGAGGTGGATCTATCTGCTCAGTTTGATTTGAAATTGCAGAAAGCATAGACACTGAACACATGTCGGCAAGTTGAGGGTTAAAAGTGGCTGAACAAGAGCAGAATTCCTGTTTGCCAATTGTGAAAAAGGCAGTTATGTAACTGTGTGTACGTTGGACAAAGACTGATTGTGAAGTGATGTGCGTGTGAGCCTTTCAAAATTAAGGTCAGTTTTAGTGAGTTTCATCTTGGTGGTAAAACCATGTTTGTCAAACATGTGAAAGTGAGTAAGATTCAGCCACAACTTATGTGCATGTGAATACCTCAACTGTAACACATTTGAAGGATTTTTAGTGTGTTGTTAACTACTTTACAGTTTTTTAAAAAAAATAGTACTTGACATTTGGAAGTGAAATGATATGTGCAAAACATTAGTCAGATGGTGCTTCTTGCTTTGTGAATGAACTGCATGTAGTCTGAACAAATGAGATCCAAGGTTTAGCGCCATCAGCTCTTCAGTCAGCGGCCCACAAACACTGCACTCCCAGAGCACCTGACATTTTAATCATGTAAACCTCCAAAATCCACAACATGTCTGATGATGCATTAGAAGCAAGGAACAGTTTTCTAAGTGAGTGGAAGAAAAAACCTGCAGCTGTTGGAAATAATGATCTATGCGGTGATGGTTAGACTTGCAGAACATAAGCTTCAGGCACGTAGTCTTGTCCCTTCTACCATCTGGATCATCACAGTGCTTTCAGTACATAGCAGGTGTACAATAAATTTTCATGGCCTCTTGAATCAAAATTCCTGCTCAAGTGCCCATTTCTGACTATGGTCTGAGTGAGTTACTAACCTCTCATGGTCCCCTGTTACATCAGTGTCTCCCTCAGGAGGCTCCGCTGAGGATGGCATGATGTCATCCATAATTGATAGTGCAGCATTCACTGAACCTTCTATAAATGACCACTTTTTCATGAGAGTAATAATAAGGATTTACTTGGATATTTGACATAATTTCAGACGGTTAACATCTATAAATTTCCTACTAGGGAAAAATTTGGAGCTTTATTTCAACAGCACAGGGTGGAGAATATAATCTTTCTTTTTCTGGCTAAGATTTCAAAATCTGAGGCTCAGCAATAGAGTCTGGAATTAATGAACATTAACATCTTAAAAACATGCAAAGTACAATGACATTGTGAACTGGTACAATATTAGTAAATTCAATCATATCCTTCAATCATACCGTGCAACAAGTTTTAGATAGCAAATTATCAAGTATTTATTAAATAAATTGATCTTTCTCTTGTAAAGGATGCTTTATGAAGTGTGATTTCTTCAGCACTGACAATTCTTACTCATTTTTAAATTCTAAAATAGTATCACATATTTTGGTTAAAAAAGTATTAACACAGTATTTAATAAATGTATAGTGAGTTAATTAATAAACTTGCTTTACCTCTGTTAAGTATGTTTCTAATTAACTTATTTTTCAACTGCATTCAACATATTTTTATAGATCACTCCCTAGTGCAAATCATCTGAGAACTCTGAAATATGTATCCATCATGATCCCAGCAATAGATGTGAGATCTCATGTGTATCAGTCTTCAAGACAGGCCTGGTGAAGCCTCCAGAAAGGCTTAGTTGTCCTCACAGATATGTGAGCACATAGTTGGAAAATGTGTACTGTCACCCAAGAATCAGCCGCCTCCTGGAACACTGTGGAAGGTGCTGATTCGCTCAATCCTAAAATGTCAATATATGACAATACACGGTTATATTATTGCAAAACAAATTTGTCAACACAACGGGAAGAATGTACTTTAATGTATTTGTAAAACACTGAAAAGGTTCAGTCCACTGTATCTACTTTCTGCAGCTGTGGTTTTTGCCAGCCATGTATCAAAAATATTGGACAATAAATAACTGCATGCCTACACTGAATATATAGACTCTTTTCTTGTCATAATTCTCTGAACTACACAGTACAAGAATTAGTTACATGACACTAACATGATTTTACATGTTATAAGTAATCTAGAAATGAGTTAAAGCCTCCAGGAGCTTTGTGTACATTCTATGCAAATACCACACAATTTCATGTAAGACATTTGGGAATCTTCGATTGTGATATTTGTATAAGTCCTGGCATCAATTTTTGACAGATAGATGCCTACATATGTCTAGTTATATATTATACGTATAAATCAATAATCTCAGTAAACTTTGGACTAGTTCCCTATTGAAAGAATGGGGGTATGTTAAGCAGTTGTAATAAAATTTATTATTCTGCACAAAGCTCTATTAGTTTCTTAAGGTCGACAAAATAAGTGCCACAAACTAAGTAGATTAAAATAAAAATGTACTGTTTCAGAGTTATGCAAGCTAGAATTCTGAAATCAATGTTGTAAGTGTCATGCTTCTCCTGAAACTAGTGGGGATACCTCCTTACTTTATCCTACATCTTTGGCATTTGTCCACTGACAGCTATACAACTTTAGTGTCTGCCTCACATGGACTTTTCTTCCTGGTCTCTGTCCTCACTTAGCCAGCTTCTTATGGTGGCACCAATTGGACTCACACACCACCAGTGTGATCTCATCTTGAGAAAACTGCAGTTGATCCTCTACATCTATGTGTTCTGCATCTGTGGATTTTACCATCTATCTGTCAAAAATAGTCCAAAAATTGTATGGATGTTAGACACATACAGATATTTTCTTGTCATTGTTCACTGGACAATAGAGAATAACAAGCATTTACATGTTATTTGCATGCCATTCATTAATAGAGGCAAAATGGAGACTCAGGAGGCTGTACGTAGACTATGTTCAAATGTGACACCATTTAAATATAAAGGACTTGAACATTTGTGGATTTTGGCATGCATAGGATTCCTGGAACCAATGCTTCATGCATGCAGAAGTATAACTATAAATCCACAATGACACTATTTCAGAATATGATCACATTCTGAGGTACTGGGGTTACAGCTTCGTAATCATTAATCCTAATATATCAAATTCATTGGGTTAAGAAACACCTAAGCAATTAGGAGAAAAAGTTCCAGGACCTAAGCTTATCTCAATGGGTCAAAGAGGGGTGGCCTTAAGAAAATATATTGTTTACATCCTGTTTCTCAGTGACAGTCTTCCCTTGCTCTTATCCCTGCCTTCCATAAATGGAGGAGCTTTGCTCCATCACACCCTTCCACCATGATATTCTTTCCTTGTAGCATGTCTACAATGGATCAAATACCCAAACTGTTAGGCAAATAAACATTTCCTCTTTCTAAGTTGAGGACATCAAATATTATGTCAAGAAACAAGAAGATTGACTAATGCAGGAAATTGCACCAAGAGAAGAGGGCTCATTGCCATAAATGTACTTGATTATGGGGTTTATAAATCTTTGGAACTGTTTTGGAGAAGTTTGAAAAGGTATGGAAGTGTGGGCTAAAGAAGCTCCTAGAATGCTATGAGAAGTGATTGATGCATGATTCTGTCAGAACTTAGAAGGTCAGAATGCTGATGGGAATGTGGACCCCAAAGGCCAGGTTTAGGAAGTTTTAGCTGGAAATGAGTCCATTGGCAACTGGACTACAGGCCAATTTGTTATACTGTGGCAGAAAATTTGTCTGCACTTTTCCTGTCTACTGAGACCTTACAAGAGACAGAGTAAAAGCAATGGATTAACTAAATTTCAAAGCAACCAACTTTCAGGCTATGGTACATGTTCTGCTGGCTCCTTTTAGGCAGAATTATAGTGAGAACTGGGAGGAATGGTAAAGAAGAAAAGTTTAAATTTTGACCAGGAAAGACTCATGTGTAATGCTGGAGGCAAAGGACGTGTGCCTACTAAAGAGATGAGCACCATGAAAAAGAAACCAAGCACTTTGTGCAAAGGTAAGAATAAAGATTCCCTGGAGGCATTTCAAAACCACCAAGACTTCCATCCATTGCAAGGTCAAGAGAAAAAGTATCAAACTTTCTTTGAAAAAGAGAGTTCATGGGTCCTCTGCTTGAGAAAGGCCTCCTGTGAAAACTTGTCCCTAGACTTCATCTTACCATGCTCAGCTATCCAGGTACTCAGACAGTTGGAAGCATGATGAAAGGAAGTCTGACTGTTGCCCAGGCTGGTGATAGACGTTACAATTATTCATGTGATATTGGTTTAATCAGCACCCATAATACAACAGTAAGGTCTAGTGGGGTCGTGGATGCTTTCACCCAGCCTTCATAGGAAGTCACTGGATGACAGTCAAGGAGCTGCTGTGAAAGGAATGCATGAAGCTATGGCAGTGAAGCAAAGGTGTAGTAACAAAGTCAGAAAAGGCAAAACCATGGAATTTCTTCAAGGAAATGTGAAGGTAGTGAGTGCAGCCAGCACAGGAGAGAGTCTATGTGCACTACAGCCATTAAAACCATAAGAGTGGGTTCTTTGAAACTCCCATTTTACCACCTTCCTTTCCAACTGCCATTTAATTATAAGACTTTCATTTTTCTTGCTGGATTTTGGTCTTCCTCTGGTCCAATTCTATTCAACCCCTTCATGCTCACTTTTGAAACAGCAATATTTATCCTGTGCTATTGTATGATTTTTTTTTTTTTTTTTTTTTTTTTTTTGGCTGATTCAGGCTACCATAAGGGCAGGTCTGGTGTGGCATTTGGTGCTGGGGATTGAACTGTGGTCCTCTGCTCCTGACTGAGTTTGTCCAAGCAGGCACTTTAGAGAACTGAGCTAATCTGCAAGCCCTTCCTGTGCCATTGTATATTGTGCTAATATGACTTCTTTATTTTTTAAGGCTTTTTTTATTATTGTTGTTGTTGGTACTTTGTGTGTATATGTGTGTGTGTGTGTGCGTGAGTGCATGCATGTGCATGCACGTGCAAGCGCACAGGGTCTCACTACACAGCTTAGACTTGGAGTCATCCTCCTGACTTCTGCCTCCCTAATACTGGGGGTACAGGCATACTCTACCATGCCTGGACTCCATCGCCAGCTCTGTGTGCCTGGGGTCAGGGCTGGTACAGCATGTGGTGCCAGGGATCAAACCCTAGCCCTGAACTTACCTAAGTAAGCACTTAGTCTGCTGAGATATACTGTCAGCCCTAACTTCCTTATTTTTACAGAGGTTTTCAGCTAAGAGTTTGCCTTGAGACTCAGAAGAGCATGGACTAGCTTTGTAAAAATGATGCAGCTAGTTGGGCATGGTGGCACATGCATGTAATCTTAGCACTCAAAAGCTGAGGCAGGTGGATTGTTGCAAGCTTAAGACCAACATGAGCCTGAAAGTGAGCTCAAGGCCAGCCTAAACTTCACAGTGAGATCTTGTCTCAAAAAGACAAAAATATAAAAAATAAAAAATAAAGATGCTGAGGTAACTGGCCATGTTCAATTGTACTTGTCAGACACAATGGTGGACAGCCAAGCCTCGATGAAGCAGTGCAAGGAGCAGCAGGCCGTGCCGAAATCCAATGTCCTGACCATGGAAAGAGCTGACCCTGTAGGAGACAAATTTAACACTATGACCACAAGACCCCCTGGTCCCCTTCTTCAGGATGCGGTTTCTACTCATGAAATGGCTCACTTTGACCAAGCAAAAATTTCTGAGATAGTCATACATGCTAAAGGAGCAGAGGCCTTTGGCTCCTTTGAGATCACTCATGCCATCACCAAGTACTGAAGGCCAAAGGGTCTGAGTGTGTTTGGGAAGAGGGCGCCCATCACAGTCACTTCTCCGCTGCTTCTGGAGAGTCAGGTTCCACTGACACAGTCCCTGGTACTTGTGGGTTTGCAGTGAAATTTTACACTGAAGATGGTAACTGAGATCTTGTTGGAAAAAATGCCCCCATTTTCTTCATCAGAGATGCATTACTGTTTCCCTCCTTTATACATAGCCAGAAGAGAGAGCATCAGACACACCTGAAGGATCCAGACATGGTGTGGGACTTCTGGGGCCTGTGTCCTGAGTCTCTGCACCACGTTTCTTCCTTGTTCAGTGATCACGAGGTTCTGGATGAGCATCAGCACGTGGATAAGGCAAGTGGAGAGGTGGCTTATCACAAATTCCATTATAAGACTGACCAGGGCATCAAAAACCTCTCTGTTGAAGAGGTAGCCAGACTTTCCCAGGAAGATCCTTGCTATGTCCTCTATGATTTTCTCAATGCCTTTGTCAAGGGCAACTTCCCTACCTGGACACTGACATCCAGACCATGGTATTTTATCAGGCATACTCCTTTTGCTTTAACCCATTCTATCTCACCAAAATTTGGCCTCCCGAGGGCTACCCTGTTATCCCAGTTGGCAAACGTCTTGAACCAAAATCCAGTTAACTATCTGTTACTGGCTTGTGGCTGAGCAGAAACAAAATCCAGTTAACTACCTTACTGTAACTACTGTAAGGTAGTTACAGATACCCTTTGACTCAAGTAACCTGCCACCTGGCATTAAGCCCAGCCCTAACAAAATGCTTCAGGGCCATCTGTTTTCCTACCCTGACACTCACTGCCACCACCTGGGGCCAAGTTATCTTCAGCTACTTGTGAACTATCCCTCCATGCTCGAGTGTCCAACTATCTGCGTCACAGCCCATGTGTATGAACAAGCAAGGTGGTGCTCCCACCTACTAACTCACCATCTTCAGAGTCCTGGTGCAGTAGTGCCAGGCCCTGGAGTGCACCATCCTCTGTTATGCCGATGTAAAGTGTGACAACAGTGCTGATGAGGGCAATGCCATGCAGGTGCGGATGTTCTATACCCAACTGCTGAGCAAGGAGCAGTGCAGACACCTATGTGAGCACATCACAGGCCACCCCAAGGACACACAGTTCTTCATCCAAAACAGAGTAGTCAAGAACTTCATGGATCTCCACCCTGAACATGTAGCATGCATCCAGGTTCCTTTGGACAGATACAGTGCTGAGAAGCTTAAGAAGGCAACTCATACCTTTATGCAGGCCGGTTCTCACTTGGCTATGAAGGAGAAAGCTAACCTGTGAGGCTCCTCTACTGGGAGCTCAGTGCCTCCTACTCAGAATACAGTGCTCCCACCTGTTACCTGCTTGTGGGTAGGCAGAATCTTCTCTGAAGCCACGTGCACGATTGCAAGGAATATCTTAGAAATGATGATCCAGGTATTAAAAGCAAATAGTCTGGCAATGGCTTTCAATGTTATTTCCCCACAGAAAAATAAAAGTTAGGGCTTACCAATAACTAAGCAGGAACATGTATTTACCTTTGACAGTCATTGGATTAATATTTTTTTTATTGAAGTACAAATGTCAATCAGACAGTTTCAAGACACCTTAACCATACAGATTTGATAAATTAATACATTGCAAACTGTTTTCATAACGTTTTGGTATTGTACAAGGTGCATACATGATATTATATTTACAGATATTATTTTAGCAGATATCCTTTATCAGTGAATTAAGAGTGTAGCTGCTTACTTATTTTATTTTTTTATACCTGAATTATATCAAAAATTCAATAATTATTTTCCTAGTGGATGACGTAGTACTAGAAGCCAACATAATATCCTGTCCAACCACGATTAGTGCAGATCTTGCCTCTCATAGGATTATGTAGAAGCACAGCGTTATCTATCCCAACTGTACTGTCTATACACACACATCATGATTTTCATCTCACTCCAGAAAGAATGGCTATCATAAGGAAATCAACCAACAACAAATGTTGGAGAGGTTGTGGGGAAAAGGGAACACTTCTCCACTGCTGGTGGGAATGTAGACTGGTACAACCATTGTGGCGGTCAGTGTGGAGACTCCTCAAAAGAGTAGGACTAGAAATCCCATTCAAGCCGGCTATCCCCCTACTGGGAATTTTCCCAAAGGATC
>PVKA01000345.1:17653-147653 GCA_004027165.1 Ctenomys sociabilis
AACAACCAAGATGTCCATCACATGAGGAATGGTTGAAAAAGATGTGGTATTTCTATATAATGGAGTATTACTCAGCTATTAAGAATGATAAGTTTGAAGCATTTATACTGAAGTGGATGCCACTTGAACATATACTCATAAGTGAAATAAACCAGACACACATGTGTAAATATCGTATAGTTTCCCTAGTATAACAAGCGAACAGCAGAAATACAAAAGATAACGTAGAACAAGTAAAATCAATTGAGTCAGATAAGGCAAAGTGAATGGCATATGCTTTCTGGACGGTTAACAACTAAGATCACAAGTCAGAGTTGGAGAAATAGAAGAGCCACAAGGCCAGCCAACATTTTGGCCCTAGCCTTTCAAGGTCAGCAAAGACTCAGGACATAGCAGAACCTGTACTGCAACATCATGAAACTCAGGTGAGCTCCAAATTTTCTGAACAAGGAGATTATGGAGCCACAGAGGAAAGAGATTGAAGTTCTAAAGTGTGCCTGAAGAGAGTCACATGAAGAGAAAACTTTCTCTCAAGCTCTCACAGAGAGCAATCTGGTCAAGCATTGGCCGTGACTCATCCACATGGATGACACAGACAAAGGAACTACAGAATAATGTACAGGACTATAAGATAAACCCTGAGAGGACTTCACTGACTACATAGGAAATATAAAGTTCATGTGTTGGTATATAAGTCTTGATCTACCTAGGTCTTAACCATCCAGCAGAAAAGTATAAAAATGAAGTATACATCTTGAGGCCATAATATTAAGCTGAGCTGTAAATGGCTATGGTTGACAATTTCTTTGAATAACTCACTATGGTTGTAGAATGCTGGACTGTGTTGGATTGTGGTGTCGAGTTCAAGCACCTAAGTTAGTTGAATGTCAATGGAGTGCCCACTTTTGACAGGTGTAGACAAAGGAAGGGGTGTAGAAAGTCATTGGATTATTTGTGTAACATGACTAGGGCCGGGTTGTGGCTCAGTGGCAGCCCTAGGGCCAGACTTGCGAGTACAAGAGCCCAAGTTCGATTCCTAGTACCAAATAGAATAACATAAAATAAAGTGACTAGAAGTTTCTAGTCAGACGCATCATTTTTGGGGGGGTATGAATGAAATTTGCTGAAATTAGTGTATTTACACATCACCTCATGACCTCCTATACAAAAATATGGCTAAAATTATACAATAAGAAAAGACAAAGATGTTCCTCCCAGAAAATTATATTTTTAAGATACTTCTAGCAAAATTACACTTAATGCATCAATGTCTTCAGGAAATAATTTTGACACTTAATGTTTATTCCTGTTGGTAATTGATTGGATTCACTTTTTTCACTTGAAATTACATTGATGCTAACATTGCATTGATTTTATAGCAACTTATCTTGTAATTGCTTTCATTTTTACAATAAAGTAATCTGTACGTAAGAAAAAAAAGAAATTCCTATCAGATTAAAAAAGATGTGTTTGAGGGGTTCATAAAGATGTGATATTGAGTACTAGAGACTGACCTTAGCTTGCTCTCTCAGGCCATGCACAGCCTCCTGGCCACCATGAACACAGCAACTCGGTTGTATGATCCCCTTTCACCGTGACATTGCTGCCTTGAAGTCTACCAACCATGAATCGAACTGTGAGCTGAAAAACCTCCTCTCCCTTCCTGTTTAAATTGCAGGGTTTGGTGCTGTGTCAAGCAACAAGAAACTGACAAATATAGTACAGGCTTCACAGTATCTTTCTGAGGTAGAAACAATTCAGCTTATGACAAAAACAAGCCTTGAAATATATTTGTCTGTGTTGCAATGCCAAAAACAAATAGAATTTAACTCAACAAGCTATTTGCCACTTTGAGAAAGTGTTTTAATTTCTCTAAATGTCTGTGAAAGAATACACTTTCCACAATAAATGTAAACTTCTACAGTCTGAAATTAGGAGTCAATCTGCATAGAAAATATTTCTAAGGAGCAAGAAATAGGAATTCTCACAACTCAGAGAGCAAGTTATTTGTGAAATATTTAACTACAGTCCTATGTTGAGTCCTGTTTTGTTTTGATTTTTAATTCAATTCATGTTCTTATGAACTGCCTGACCAGGCAATCCGCTAACATGATCAAAACGCTAGGCAGTGATTAAAGGGGAGTTTTTGTTTAGTTTTTTTGTTTCATTTTTTGCTTTTTAATCTGGAGTTGCAGTTCCATAATTATTTTACATTTAGCAAGTTCACTAATTTGGAGGATTTGGCTATTGATTTACATCCAAATATATTTTGTGATGTCTGTCTTGGGAATGTAAGTACATAAAGAAAATATTACTGAAAACTAGTTAAAATTTCAAATAACTGAATGAAGGGAAAACAAATGTATAAAGATGTTATTGTGAAAATATTTTTGTATTTTTACTTTTTAAAGAAAAGCATGAGATTATCGTGTCTCAAGGTCTAAAGTGAAATGGAAAAGAAAGTTTACCACGTGCTTAAAGTGTTTTCTTATTGAACATTTCCCTATAAAAAAAAAAAAAAAAAAAAAAAAAAAAAAAAAAAAAAAAAAAAAAAAAAAAAAAAAAACAGGAAATCTGGGAAGGAAAAAAAAAAACAAAACTAAGCATATGTGGTATAGACTATTCCCTGCCTGACACTCAGTGGTAGATGCAAGAACTGCAGCTTTTGACCTATGGGAATTTTGCAGGAAAATCCTGAGTTTACGATCCTTCCCATTCACATGAACCCTTTCTTCGTTAACAAAGAGCACCAAAATCTGACCTACAGTACTGAAAGAAGGCCTGTAACAAAGCAGGGTAGAAAGTGTCTGATTTCCTACAATAATGTTACACAGAATCCTAAACAAGAAACAGAAAAGCCATTTTACTACTTGCTCTTTTACTATCACTTCAGCGTTCACACCGATTATTGTATGTAGAAAATAATGAAAAATCAGTGTAGAGCTCCACAAAGACAAAAAAATCAGGGTCAGAGCTTAACAAACATGTATTCAAATAAACAGGCAGGATTATTAATTTATGCCACCTTTATGATTGATTGGGGAATCTAAATGAAAATTGTTTGCAACACACTGCCTGACCAATCAGAGTCCTATCTCTATGAATTTGTCCTGATGAAATAATCACTTTCTAGTTCAAATACATCTAGCATTTGTATATAAATGCATTCCTTACTTCATACTTATTAGCAAAATTGAAGGGGAAAACCAGCAAAGATGAAATGATGTAATTTTATTTTTCATTACACAATGAAATGGTAATAGTGTATGTGAATATTTATTGATGGGGCATGGTGTTGCTTGCCTGTAATCCCAGCATTTGGGAGGCTGAGACAGAAGAATAACTGCAAGTTCACAGCCAGCCTGAACTACATAATGAGCCCATGTTTCAAAAAAAAAAAGACGGAAAAAAAAAAAACTCTTTAACATCAGGAAAATTTTCATGTTTTAACAATAAATTGCTTACAAAACTATGGCAAAATTTTGTGAGATAATATATATATATATATATATATATATATATATATATATATATAAGATAGGACAAAGAAAAAAACTAACAAGATAAAAATCTCAACAATCGGCAACTGATGTTGCAGCTCTGTGGTTACAGCACATGATTGACATGGACAAGGCCCTGGGTTAAAGATTTTTTAAATGAATATATATATATATTTAATATATATATATATTTAAATGAATATATATATATATTTAATATATATATATATTTAAATGAATATATATATATATATATATATCCACAATGGTTATTTTTAGGGAGTAACATTAGATTGCTATCATGAATGACATTTTTTTCTATAGAAGTGAATAAACTGTACTTTGTAAAACAATGAAACTGTGAAATAGAACAGTCTCCACTACCAAAGTGTAATGAGCACTTAAGTTGATTTCTATAACTTAAAACTAGAAATCCACAGGATTGCACAGTTCAGCTGTGAACAGAGGAAACACAACTGGTCCCCAGAGCCCAGGATGACAAGGGACAGTGTGGAGGCAGGAGGCGCAAGACATTTGTAATGAAGCTGTATTATAATTCTACAAGCTTGATTCCTTAAGCTTTCTTCCCCACTTGGTCATAGAGGGAAAGGATTTCCAGTAAAGCTCAATTAACCCATATTCTAACCAGCTCTAAAGAGGGATTTTCACTTTTTGTTTCAAAGTTGCTGTGGCATCAGGACTTAGCTGCTTCCTGCTCCAAAGGTTTTCATTTTTCTCCCCTTTTTAGATTAGCATATGTCTCTGATATATAATAAATACACTTGTTCTGGGGTGTCCTGGTTCATTCATGGAGTCAACCTGAGAATTTTGTAAGTTTAATTAAGTGACTCAGAAGGGAGCCAGAGGTCTTACTTTGTAAACACCCTCATTCTGCGCAAGAGTAAGGCATGGACATTGCACGAGTTCTACACCCCCAGCCCAGGGTAGCCTGCTTATCGTGTAAGGGAACAGAGGCAGCTGCTGCTGCTCCTCCTCTTGCTCTTTGCTCCTTTCTGCCACCATGTATGGCTTCCCTGAGCCTTGTGCTACTCCACCTTAGAGCCAGCCAAGGGTGGACTGAGACCTCCACAAACCGTGAGCTAAATGAACCTTTCCTTCATTCTGGGTGTTGAGTATTTTGTCCCAGCAACAAGGGAGGGGGGTAACAGAGACATGGAATGTTATGTTGGTATGCATGAGTATTGAACCCTGATCCTTTTTCACTCCCTACTCCCTCCGCTCTGTCTTGTCTATCCATATCCCCATTCTCCTCCTCATCCCCATGGAGTCTATCTCCCTATTTTGTACATTCTTACTTTGCTCCTAAATTACTGGTAATTTAGGTTTTTAACTAAATTTACTATCACACAAGCCAAGTGATACGAAACCTTTTGATACTGCTCTGCTCTTCCCCAGGGCTCTGGAGGCACACACTGAGCCTGTTTTCCCCCATAGGAAGTCTGTGTGGTTACTTTAGGGGCTTGGTACTTATGAAATGTTTAAGCAGTTCACATTCACTGAAGACATGTTCTTGTTACTTAGCGCAGGATGTGCTCCTAATAGTCGGTGCATCTTCATCATCTCTCTTTGTCTCCACAGATTCCTTTCTGTACTTTCTATTCTGAAAAATAAACATGTGATTTATGAGGGTGCTGCATATCTACCATAGATTTTTTTTTCATGATTGGCAAGTGAAGGCTTAAATAATTTAACTGGAATTCTGAATGTGATAAATTTATGACAAATTGCAACCCATACAAAGGAGTATAAGACATGTTGTCACTGTCTGAAGCCTCACTCAAGGTCTCTGAACTACCCAGCAAAATATCCCTGCCTTCTCTTCAGAGATAGCGCTTGCTCAGTGTCCATCTTGAACCACCCCACCTAGAAGAAGGTGAGCAGAAGAAGACAATCAGGCAAGACTCACACACCCTCTTAATCTGTCTCTAATTGAGACTCCAAACAGCTTGTAGCTAGTTGAAAAGTCCTATTTCTATATGACCTGGGGCACATTTCTTAGGTAGTATTAAATTTACTATCCAACCTGGAAATACAGAAAACAATTATAACTTCTCTGCTACAAGGGTTATGGTGAGGACAAGCTAACAAAGAGAAGCCATGCATTAAAAGCTTTAGATTACTAGACAAATAGACAATCATAATGTGGTCATTAAACTTCCACTTTCTTACATTCCTTAGTACAGATAGTCTAAAAGCTAAGGGGTTGGTTGTTTTATTGACTTTGTGCACAAACCCTTTCTTAAATTCGAATGCAACTGAGTACATTTCAGGACAGCAAGCCATTACATTGCATTTCCATCTTTTCTCACTGAGAAAACTGAAAAGTGGATATTCTTGCACTAGGACAGTCTCAGAGCACCGGTGCAGGGCTTATCAAGTGATTATGCAATCTGTGCTCCTCACCAAAAGCCATAATTCACTGACAGAACAATGAGGAAAGGCATATTTGGAAAATATTACACTAGTGCACTACTTCCTCAGCGCAGCAAGTAGAGGATGATCAAGTGGCTTCTTCTGGTTAGTGGGAGAAAGGCAGAACCAGGACTTCCAAGAACACTCTCAGAAAGCGTATTTTAGATCCAGGAGCTAAGCTTGCTTCTCACCTGAGAGTATTTACAGTGCATAGTTTGGAGCCTTTCTGGGTTACAGAAAAAGAAAAAAAGAAACATAGCTTCAGAGTATGATGGGAACAAATATCACAATTTTTCCTATGCATCACAGTAGACATGAGAGTAGATGGTTTAGCTGAGCTGGGTCATATCCTAGTCCCTAGTGGACAGTTCCTGCAGGAGAGTAGCAGGTTCCCCAAGAACCTCATCATCTTCATTCCATCATGTTCATGCCCAGCTGAGCTATTTTCACTTTGAATTTAGATCATTGGTTCTTCATATTATTGAAAAGTTCACAGATATAAGAAGTAGAAATTCTATTAATAAAAAAAAAAACTAAATGCACTCTGAACCCAAATATAAATAATTTTAAAATTAGCCAATAGTTTAGGCACTCCAACTCACAGCACCCCTTCCTCGGTAAGGATTATTGTGATTCAATACTGGATCAAGAAATTTAGTAATTCTCAACAGTGTCAGGCATGCTTTCAAACACAAACTTCATTCAGTAATTTTGGAGACATTACTATTATTCTTTTAATGCTTGTCATTTAGGTTTCGACATGATTCCTTATTTAATATAGTCCATTTCCATTTAATATTTTTCTACGCTTTTAATCCTAATGGCAGTTTAGTTTTGCCTGGTCTGCATTTTGTGTTTGGTCACATGTTCCATCTCAGCCTCTATTATGCATCTACCATGAATTCCGCAGGATATTATTTTGTACCATTAATGTTACTTTATATTTACCTTCGTACTTACCTGTCCTAATGTTCTGTGTTTTTTTTTTTTTTTAATGGACAACCATGTGGAATTGCATTCTTCTCATTGGAAGTTTTTCCTTAAATATATTTTTTTCAGAGAATATGACAGTGATAATACTCTTACTTTGTCTGAAAATATTTTTATTTTACATATTTTTCTTTGTACAAATAATGCCCTGTGTTCTGGATTCCATCAAATCAGCTATAACTTTTATCCTTGCTCCTTTTGAAAATAATATGGTATTTTGTTTCTGAAACTGCCTGTTTGGTTTTCTTTCCTTTTCTTCACATTTTAACAATTTAAATATGGTGTCTTCAGGACATGTTTTGTTTTTTGTTTTTTTTAATTTGTTCAAAGTTCACTTCTGAAATTCTCATGTTAAATATCATTAATTATATTAAGTAGATATTTTATGCATTTCATTATATTATTTTCTTTTTCCTTCTAATTGTTTAACTTCTATTGATTTTTATTTCATTAGATTTTATTTTATTTTGAAGATTTAAAACAGAAGGAAAAAAAAAAAAAAAACAGAAAAAACGATAGAAACAGAACTCCCTGGAGGCCCTGCCCCCAATTCTGCCAAGTGAATGGGAATTTTTCCACTCTACTGCCACACGTGAGCCCGGTTCAGTGAGTGTGGGAGAGCCTTTGGTTTCCCCGCCCACCACCACGTGCACTGCACTATCCAGAGCCCCTGCCCCCAATACCTCTGAGCTACTCAGTGGTCTGCCTGAGACACTCCAGACCAACTTGCCAGGCAACTCCCCAGAGCCCCTGACCCAAGCCCACCAAGCAAGTAGGAATTTTTCCAACTCGACCGGCACTGGATCTCCCGCAACGGGATCCACACAAGCAAGAATTGGTGAGTGTGTGAGAGAGCTTCAGTGCTCCACAGTGCTACCTGGACCAGACCAGGGACACAACAGAGGGGAACCACTTGCTCACAGTATTACCAGAAGAGCTACAGAAAAAAGGAACTGAACACAAAAGCCAGGCATAAGTGGATAATCTCAAACTTAAAAGACTGGCACCCGAATCTCATAAGGCGCTAAGGAAATAATGGCACCAAAGCTCTAAACCGAAGGTCAGAGGTCAGTACTATACCAAATGACAAAGACAAGGAGCCAAAGGCAATCTCAGGCCTCGAATCCACCAATAAGTGCAAAGGACACTAGCTCAGCTGAAATGAATGAATTAACAGAGGCAGAAGCAAAGAAACAACAGTAGAAAGGTATAGAGAAACTAAGACAAGAAATAATGCCTGAAATAGAAAAAGAAATACTTGAATATATAGCATCTGAAGTAATGAATCAAATCCAGAAATGTATGGGGGAAACCCAATGCCCACCCAGAATAAGTGCAGAGAAAACTATTTCAGCTGAAACGTGTGAATTAACAGTGTCACAAGCAAAGAAACAACTGCAGAAAGGTAAAGATGAACTCAAAGCAGAAATAATTTCTGAGAAAAAAAAGAATGCTTTGAAATTATAGCATCTCAAGTAGAGAATCAATTCTGTAAATATATAGAGGAAATCCAATTTGGAAAAAACTGCAGTAAAACAATTAATAGGTACCTCTAAAGAAGATATTCATAAAAAAAAAAATAGAGGAGATCAGTAATATGACAGACTCCTGGAATGAGCAATACAGAAAAGAAATAGATTGCATGAAGCAGAGACAACGAGACATAAAAGAACTAAAAATCTCAATCACCAGTCTACAAAACTGTTTGAGTCAAAGAAAGACAGAGTTTCAGATCTTCAAGTCAGTGGTGCAGCCACTGAAAAGGTGAGAAAGGATCTCTTGAAAACAATAAGAATGCAGGAAAAAATAATCCATCATCTGCAAGATGATGCCAAGATGAACAATGTGAGATTACTTGGCATCAATGAGAATGAAGGAGTCAATAGTAATAATATAAAAAGAATATGGGCAGAAGTAATAGCAAAAGACTTCCCAAATATCAGGAAACAATCCAACATTCAGGTAAAGTTGATAGCATACAGAACACCAAATAACTTCAACACAAATAAAAACCCACCAAGATATATAGTAGTTATAGAAATCCAACACAAGGATAATATACTGAAAGCTGCTAGAGAAAAGAAGCAGATCACATTCAAGGGAAAACCAATCAGAATCACAGCTGATTTCTCTACACAAACAATGAAGACAAGGAGAGCATGGAGTAGAGTTGTTCAAGTCCTGTATGAAAACAAATTCCAGCCCAGACTACTATACCCTGTAAAACTCTCTTTCAAGTTTCATAGAGAAGTGAAACACTTCCACGACAACTAAAGAATTTCATGATGACAAAGCCATCATACACAGGCTACTGAAAGATGCCCTAGAGAGAGACCACAATGACAAGAACTCCATGAATGAGAACTGAAGGAACCCATTAAACAGAGCAAACAATTAAACACAGCATAAAAAGGAGTAAACAATAGCAGATGAGCATCATATAATCATAAGTCAACAAACTTCAATTATAACCATCCATGCAAATGGACTGAATTCACCAATTAAGAGAAATAGACTGGCACAGTGGACTCAGAAACAAAATCCAACAATTTTCTCTATACAACAAGCATACTTAACTCAAAAAGACATTCATGGGATGAAAGTCAAAGGATGGAAAACAATACTACATGCCCCAGCACCTCAGAAAAAAAGCAGGAGTAGCAATACTGTTCTCACTCTCAACTTCAAACCAAGAATAATCAAATGGCACAAAGAAGGTCAGTATATATTGGTTAGGAGAAAAGAGATAACACTCATAAATATCAATACACCAAACACGGGAGCACTCAACTATGTAAGACAAATCTTAATAGACATGAAAAATCTAGTATCTAAGTCCACAAACTAAACAGGAGACCTTAACATCTCCTTATTTCAAAAAGATAGATCAACCAGACAAAAAATTAGCAGAGAAGTAGCAGAACTGAACCAGAGCTTGGAACAAATGGACCTGGTGGACATATACAGAGTGCTCCACCTAACCACAGCTGAAGATACATGTTTTTCAGCTTCACACTGGTCATTTTCTAAAATAGACCACATACTAGTCCACAGGTCATGCTTAAGTGTCTATATGAAAACAAAAATTATCCCGTACATACCATAATGGAATGAGACTGGAAATAAATGACAAAAGAAACCAGAAAAACAATCTAAATTCATGGAAATTCAACAACACCCCAATCAGCAATCAATGGGTCACAGATGAAATTAGACAAGAAATTCAACAATATATACAGTTCAATGAATATTCAACCACAACTTACTGGAATTTATGGGATGTGATGAGAGCAGTTCTCAGAGGGAAAATCATAGGTGTGCCCACACATTAGGAAAACAGAATGAGAACAAATAAACACCCTAATGTTGTACCTCTGACATCTAGAAAGAGCAAACCAGACCCAGTGGGCAAAGATGTGAAGAAATCATAAAGATTGGAGCAGAAATTAATTCAATTGAGATGAAGAAAATAGTTCAAGGAATCGACAAATCAAAAAGCTGCTTCTTTGAAAGACTAAATAAGGCTGATTTAGCCCCTAGCTAACCTCATCAAAAAGAGGAAAGAAAAAATTCAAATACAAGCAATATAGAATGAAAAGGGTGAAATCAACACAGACCCAGTGGAAACTCAGAAGATTATCAATAGCTACTTCGAGAATTGTTAAATTCATAGGATAGAAGACTCACAAGAAATGGACAAATTGCCAAAACTGAATCAAGAAGACATAACAACCCTCAATAATCCAATAACATCCAACAACATACAAAATGTAATAAAAAGCTTGACGACAAAGAAAAGTCCAGGTCCTGATGGATTCACAGCTGAATTCTACAAGAAATTTATAGAAGACATACTCCCCACACTCCTCAAACTCTTCAATGAAGTTGAAGAGGAAATAGTCCTCCCAAAATCATTTCAGGAGGCAAGTATTGTACTGATTCCAAAACCAGGGAAAGACACAACCAAAAAAAGAGAACTGCCTGCCAATTTTGCTCATGAATATAGACGTAAAAATCCTCAATAAAATCCTAGCAAATAGAATACAGCAAATCATCAAGATCATACACCGGGAACAAGTAGGATTCAATCAAGACACGCAAGGATGATTCATTATTTGAAAATCTATAAATGTAATACACTATATTAATAGACTGAAATCTAAAAACCACATGATCATCACAATTGATGCAGAAAAAGCTTTTGGCAAACTCCAACATTCATTCATGTTCAAGGTCCTACAGAAAATTGGAATAGATGGACTCTACCTTAACTTAATAAAAGCCATCTATGACAACCCAAAAGCTAATATAATCCTAAATGGGGAAAAACTGAAACCTTTTAATCTTAAATCAGGTATAAGACAAGGATGTCCTCTATCACCCCTCCTATTCAATATAGCTTTGGAATAATTAGGAAAAGACATTAGAAAAGAGGGAGAAATAAAAGGAATAAGAATAGGTAAAGAAGAAATTAAATGATCACTATTTGCAGATGACATGATACTTTACTAGAAGACCCCAAAAATTCTGCCAAGAAACCACTAGAACTGATACAGAAATTCAGTAGCATAGCAGGACATAAAGTCAACACTCAAAAGTCAATAGCATTCCTCTACACAGATAATAAGCACACTGAAAGGGAAATAAGATAAACAGTACCTTTTACTATAGCACCGTGGAAAATGAAATACCTTGGAATTCACTTAACGAAGGAAGTCAAAGATATTTTCACAGAAAATTACAACACCCTAAGAAAAGAGATTATAGAGGATTTCAGAAAATGGAAAGATATTCCATGCTCCTAGAAAGCAAAAACCAACATTGTGAAGATGGCCATACTCCTATCTCCATTAACATGTTCAAAGCTCATCTGTTAGGACTTCTGTCATTTTCACACCTTGTCTGAGTTTTCTTCATGAACCTCCAAAAACCTGACTCCACTATGCAATTGCTGTACAGATTTAATGCAATCCCTATCAAGCTATAAACAACATACCTCCCAGAGACAGAGAAATTGTTCCTAAAATCTATTTGAAACCACAAAAGACCTAGAATAGTAAAGGCAATTTTGGACAATAAAGACAAGGCAAGTGGCATCACATTTCCTGACTTGAAATTATACTACAAAGCCACTGTGATAAAATCAACATGATATTGGCAATGAAATAGACCTGAGGATCAATGGAATAGATCAGAAGATGCAGAGGCATCTGCAAACACATTCAGCCATCTGATCTTCAACAAAGGGGCCAAACAAGCCTACTGAAAGTAGGATAGCGTCTTTATCAAGTGGTGCTGGAAAACCTGGCTTTCTACATGTCAAAAACTAAAACTTGATGCAGCTCTATCACCATGCACTAAGAGAGAGTCAAAATGGATTAAAGATCTAAACATTAAAACAGAAACACTCAACCTCCTGGAAGAGAAAGTAGGAGGAACTCTTGAAAACATAGGGGTAGGTAAAGAGTTCATGAAAAAACATATATTTGCATGTGAAAAACTTGAAGAATTAACAGCTAGGATAACTCTTGAGGAGTTTCTGCATGTCAGAAGAAATTGTCAGCAAAGTGAAAAGACCACAAACAAATCTTGAAAAAATCCTAACTAATAAGCACTCAGACAAAGGTCTACTGTCTAGAATATATAAAGAACTATATAGGGCCCTCAAATTTAAAGACCCAATTCAGAAATGAGCATCTGACATGAATACACACTGCTCAGAGGATGAAATTAAAGAAGAGAATAAATATATGAAAAAAATCCTCCACATCTATAGCCATCTGTGAAATGCAAATAAAAACAACAATGAGATAACATCTCACACCATAAAGAATGGTTATCATAAGGAAATCAACCAACAACAAATGTTGGAGAGGTTGTGGGGAAAAGGGAACACTTCTCCACTGCTGATGGGAATGTAGACTGGTACAACCATTGTGGAGATCAGTGTGGAGAGTCCTGAAAAGAGTAGGACTGGAAATCCCATTCAAGCTGGCTAACCCCCTACCTGGAATTTTCCCAGAGGAACTGAAAACATTATATCATAGTGTTACATGTATATTTATGTTTATAGCAGCACAATTTGTGATAGCAAAACCTTGAAAACAATCAAGATGTCTGTCACATGAGGAATGTTTGAAAAAGATGTGGTGTTTCTATATAATGGAGTGTTATTCAGGTATAAAGAATGATAAACTTGAAGCATTTATATTGAAGTGGATACCACTTGAACATGTACTCATAAGTGAAAGAAGCCAGACACACATGTGCAAATATTATATAGTCTCCCTAGTATAAGATGTCAAAAGAAGAAATACAGATAGAAATGTACAACAAGCAAAAAGAATTCAGTCAGATAGTTGGGGCAAACTGAATGGCATATCCTGCAGGGTACTAATCAGCTTTTCTTCTGGATGGTTATCAACCTAAGTGCACAGATCAAAATTGGAGAAATAGAAGAGCCACAAGGCCAGCCAGCATTTTGGCCCTAGCCTTTCAAGGTCAATGATGACTCAGGACATAGGTGAACCTGTATTGTAACAGCATGAAACTCAGTTGTGCCCCAAATTTTCTGATCAAGCAGATTATGAAGCCACAAAGGAAAGAGACTGATGATCTATAGTGTGCCTGGGGAGAGTCACATGGAGAGAAAACTTTCTCTCAGTCTCTCACAGAGAGCAAACTGGTCAAGCATTGGCCGTGACTCAGCCACATGGATGACACAGACATAGGTCTACAGAGTAAGGTACAGATTACAAGACAAACCCTGAGGGGACTTCACTGATCTCAACAGAAACAAAAGCCACATCATTTGGTATATAAGGCTTGATCTACCTCGGTCTTAACCATCCAGCAGATAAGTATAAAACTGAGGTATATAATGTGGGGCCATAATAATAATTTGAGCTGTAAATGGCTTCAGGCAACAACTTCTTCAGATAACTCACTATTATTGTGGAATGATGGACTGTCTTGGATTGTGTCGCTGAGTTCAAGCACCTAAATTGGTTTAGTGACAATGGAGTGCTCTCTTTGACAGGTCTAGACAACAAAAAGGGCTACACAAAGGAAGAATCATGATGTGTGTGTATAAACAGTACAGTTAGGATAAATATGGATAAATTCTATGAGAAGCAAGATTTGCACTAATAGTGGATGGACAAGACTTCTAGTACTATGGACGACCACTAGGAAGATAACAAAGTTGAAAGTATTAATTATTGAATCTGTGATATAATTCAGCTATAAAAAATAAAATAAGTATATAGCTACACTCTCTTAATTCACTGACTAGAGACATCTGCTATAATAATGTATGTAAGTATAATATCATGTATGCACCTTGTACGACACCAAAACATTACGAAAACAGTTTCAATGCATTAATTTAATGAATTTGTCCTGTTAATTTGTCTTGCGACTGTCTCATTGCTATTTGTTCTTCAATTAAAAAAATAAATGAATATATAAAAATAATATAAAATCCTAGCAAACAGAATACAGCAATTGATGAAGTAGATCATACACCATGAACAAGTAGGATTCATCCCAGGCATGAAAGGATGTTTCATTATTTGAAATAATGAAATAAATGTAATACACTATATTAATAGACTGAAATCTAAAAACCACATGATCATCTCAATTCAAGCAAAAAAATCTTTTGACAAAGTCCAACACTTATTCATGTTCAAAACCCTACAGAAAATTGGAATAGATGGATTCTACCTCAATTTGATAAAAGCCATTTATGGCAACCCAGTGGCTAATAAAATTCTAAACCTGGAAAAACTGAAATCTTTTACTCTAGGATCTGGTACATGACAAGGATGTCTTCTATCACCTCTCCTATCAATATAGTTTTGGAATCATTAGCAACAGTCATTAGAAAAGAGGGAGAAACAAAATGAATAAAAATAGGTGAAGAAGAAGTTAAATTACCACTTTTTGCAGATAACATGATACTTTACTTGGAAGACTGAAAAAATTCCACCAAGAAGCTACTAGAATTGATATGTAAATTTAGCAGCATAACAGGATACAAAGTCAATACTTGAAAATCAATAGCATTTCTCTACACACATAACAAACACACTGAGAGAGAAAGAAATACCTTTTACAATAGCACCTCAGAAAATGAAAGACCTTGGAGTTCACTTAACCAAGGAAGCAAAACATCCTTTTACAGAAAAGTACAACACCCTAAGAGAATAGATCATAGAGGATTTCAAAAAATTGAAAGATATTCCCTACGCCTGGATAGGAAGAACCAACATTGTAAAGATAGCCATACTCCTAAAATTATTGTACAGATTTAATGTAATTCCTATGAAACTGCCACTAACATACTTTCCAGACCTAGAGAAATTTTTCCTAAAATTTATTTGGAACCACAAAAAGCCTAGAATAGCAAAGGTGATCCTGGCCAGCAAACACAAGGCAGGAGGCATCAATTCCTGACTTGAAACTATACTACAAAGCCATTGTGATAAAACCAACATGGTGTTGGCAACAAAATAGACCTGAGAATCAAGGTTTATTTGAAGATGCAGAGACCTTTGCGAATGTACTCAGTGACCTGATCTTCAACAAAGGGGCCAAACATGCTTATTTGAAGACAGATAGCCTCTTTATTTATTTTATTTTTTTTCAGATAGCCTCTTTAACAAATGGTTGTTGAAAAACTGGCTTTCTACATGTCAAAAACTAAAACTTGACCCAGGTCTATCACCATGCACTAAGCTGAAGTCAAAGTGGTTAAACATCTATACATTAAAACAGAAACATTCAATCTCCCAGAAGAGAAAAGGAGGAACCCTTGAAGACGTAGGGGTAGGTAAAGAGTTCAAACATATATTTTCATGGGAAACACTTAAAAGAATCAACAGCTGAGATAAACTTTTCTTAAGGAGTTTCTGCACTTCAAAAGAAATTGTTAACAAAGTGAAAAGACAATCCACAAATTTTGAAAAAATCCTAACTAATAAGCACTCAGACAAAGGTCTGCTCTCTCAAATATATAAAGAACTAAGATATATTAGGGCCCTTCAGAAATGGGCATCTGAGATGAATACACACTTCTCAGAGGACAAAATTAAGGAAGAGAATAAATATATGAAAAAATGCTCCACATCGCTAGCCATCCGTGAAATACAAGTTAAAACAACACTGAGATACCATCTCACTCCAGAAAGAATGGCTATCGTAAAGAAATCAATCAACAACAAATGTTGCAAAGGATGTGGGGAAAAGGGAACACTTCTCCACTGTAGGTGGGAATGTAGACTGATTGAACCATTGTGCAATTCAATGTGGAGACTCCTCAAAAAAGTAATACTAGAAATAGCATTCAAGCCAGCTATCCCCCTACTGGGAATTTTCCCTGAGGAACTGAAAATATCATATCATAGTGATATATTTTACCTATATTTATAGCAGCACAATTTGTGTAAGCCAAATCTTGGAAACAACCGAGATGCCTGTCACATGAGGAATGGTTGAAAAAGATGTGTATTTCCATGCAGTGGAGACTCTAAAAAAACTAGGAATGGAAATCCCGTTCAAGCCAGCTATCCCCTTACTGGGAGTTTTTCTGGTGGAAATGAAAACGTCATATTATAGTGATATATGTGTACCTATGTTCATAGCAGCACAGTTTGTGATAGCCAAATCTTGGAAACAACCAAGATACCTGTCACCTGAGGAATGCATGAAAAAGACGTAGTATTTAATACAATGGAGTATTGCTTAGCTATAAAGAATGATAAACTTGATGCATTTATATTTACATGAATGCCACTTGAAGATGTACTCCTAAGTGAAATAAACCAGACCCACATGTGTAAATATCATATAGTATTCCTAGTATAAGAATTCAAAAGAAGAAATACAAATAGAAATGTATAACACAATTAAAAGTATAATGAAAACTTGAGGATTAGACAATAAAGAGAGCACAAGGAGAAATGCTAGGAAAAATGGCAGGGGAAAAGCCATACAATTATATGCACAAGATGGGTAAGGCAAGGATCCTGGGAAATATCTTCAGGTTTTTGACACTAGGAATTAATTGGTAGTATTCTCACCCTTACTATGTATTCTGATACCTTTGAACTAAGTGACTGCACTGAAGATAGCAATGTGTATTAGTAGGGTCATGCTCGTAATGCCTATCATTCTGGTCTTCTAAATACATAACTGCTTTTCATGACATAACAATTATTGCCATATGGCCTCTCAGGTACTTTTTTTTTAAATGGTAATTAAAAAAAAGAGACAAGAAAAAAATGTCACAGGACTATCCTGCTACAATGCTGTATATGATTAGATTTCTAAATCTCTGTATAAAAATATGAAATTATTTATTCATATTTTAATTTTTTCCATCTCCTGTAGATATTTAAAGTTTAACATATCAATAATTGATGGGAAATACATGTTCCATCTTATCCCTAAGATGTTTGATATTCAGACCGATAGTGAGGTTAAACCCAACTACATATGTTGTATTGTAACAATACGCTTCTATTCTAGAGGGTTAACAACCTACATTTGCAGACCAACAATTAGAGAAAAAGAAGGGCTGAAAGCGCAGCAAACATTTTGGTCCTAGCCTTTCAAGGTCCCACTCACACAGCGGGCTTGGGTGGTCCAAAGAGGACCAGAGTGTTGAGGGGAGTGCCTAAGCTCCCCCTCACTTGTGCAAGGCCTGGGCTTGGACAGGGCTGGAGCTGTTTTTATTATTGAAACTGTCCTACTAATTGATTTTGAAACTGTGTCATTGTTACTTGTTTCTTAATAAAATTATTTTAAAAAATAAAGTCTTCACTGAACCCATGTGCCTTCTTGGAGAAGGGCATTCCAGATCAAACAAATTTCCTTTCTCAGTACCAATTTCCCTATAAAAGGAAAGATCTTCCCAGAGAATTTTTTATTATGTCTACAGTTTAAATATGCATATTGGTTGTATTCATCATAGAGAATACCGCTCCATAATATATCCTAGTTCTTCTACTTTCAATCACTTTTTTGCCTTCAAACTCCCTTCTCCTCCTCATTTACTAAGTTTAGTTTCCACTTTATCCTTCATTTATTTTTTTCTCTTCTTTCCTTTCCCCTTGACCCCTCCCTACTTTGCTTTCTTTTGAAGAATTCTTCCCTATTTTGCAATGCTATTATACACTTTGGTCCTTATTTACCATTTTTATTCCTCATACCAAATAAACAATGTGACATTTGAACATGTGGATTTGATTTATTTCACTTAGGTATGGTCTCGCTGTGCATCCATTTACCTGGAAATTCCTCTGGTTTACAATTCATTACAACTGAGTAGTACTCCATTGTAATTTTTTTCTCTAATTCAGTGAGATATGCTAATGGTGCCTTGATTGTGATTGTGTTAAATATGTATACCAATTTGGGAATATGGCCATTTTTATGTTGACTTCCTACCCAAGAGTACTTTTTTTTTTTCCCCAATTTCTTATATCTAATTCTATCTCTTTTTTAGAGTACCATAATTTCAATGTAGAGATCTTTTACTTCCTTTGTCAGGTAGATTCCTAAGTATTTCATTTTTTCAATGCTGTTACAAAAGATATTGTTTACCTCATTTCTATCTTAGTCTATTTTTTGTTTAAGTGCAGGAATGCTATTGATTTCTGAGTGCTGACTTTGTATCTAGCTATGTTACTGACTTCATTTATTAAATCTACATGTCTTCAGGTAGAGGCTTTGGAGTCTTCTATGTAGATTGTCATGTCATTTGCAAATAACAATAATTCAACGTTTTAATTTCCAATCGTCATTCCCTTTATTTCTTTGTCTTGTTTAATTACTCTGGCTAATGTTTTCAGAACTACCTTAAATAAAAATAATTATATTGGACATCCTTTTTTTCTTCCTGATTTTCGAGTGAAAGTTTTCAGTGCTGGCTTTCTCTTCATCATCAATAGCTTTTATCAGATTGAGATAAATACCATGTATTCCTATCTGTATGGTTTTCCCACCAATGCATATTGAACTTTGTCAAATGATTGTTCTGCATCTGTTGAGATAATTATGCGATACTTTTTTCTTTGGTTTGCTTCTGTGGTGTACTATATGTATTGATTATCATATTTTGCTTTTTTATTCATAATTTTATTTTTAAGAGGAAATACAAGATCAAGAAAAACAAATGGAAAGGGAAATGTATAACAATACATACATTACAATTTTTCAAAACTAGAATAGCTGATTAACAGTAATTGACATATTTTCTATTTTTATCATCAAATCTGTTGCTCAGATTAACAGATATAGTTATGCAAGATGTGTTGCCTGACTAAATATTACCACATGCTTTCAAGCAGTCTTAAATTTTTGTTTTTGTCTCTCATTTTCTTTTACTATCTTTTTAAATAAAAATTTAAAAGAGTATGGCAATAATTGATATGACATTAGAAATACTACACATTTAAAAGACCAAAATGACAGGTATTTCAAGCATAGTTTTTGCATTACACATTGCTGTCCTCAGCATAGTTGCTTAGTTCACAGAAATCAGCATATAGAATTAGGGTTAAAGTTTTATCCATTAACTGCTATTTTCAAAAACCTGATGGAAATTCTTAGGAACATTGTCTGATCCATCTTGTGTGTGTGTGTGTGTGTGTGTGTATGTATGTGTGTGTATTTAATAAAAGGATTTTGCTCCTAGAAGCAAATTTTTTTTATAGACATGTCTTGTAAACAACCAAAATGCCTAAGAATGGATGAAAAAGATATGGCGTATTTGTGCTATGAAGTATTACTCAGCTATAAAGAAAAGAAAACTCAAAAAAAAAAAAAACCCTCAAAACCTTCATAGGTAAATGGATACAACTTGAACCTATACTCATAAAGGAAATACCCTAGTCAAAGAACTCAAAAGAAGAAAAAAATGAAAGGTATAACAGTTCAATGGAAAGAAAGAGAACTTAAGGATTAAACAGTGAAGAGAGAGAAAGGAGAAAACTTATGATTATCATATTTTGCAGCATCTCTGAATCACTAGGATGAATCTTACTTGGTCATGATCTTCTTAATGATTTCTCACCTTCTGTTTTCTAACATCTTATTGAGGATTTTTGCATCTATGTTCCTTAGGGAGCTTGGCCTCTGGTTTTCTTTTTTATTTGGGTAATTCTCTGATTTTGGTATCAGAGTAATACTTGCTTCCAGGAATGACTTTGGAAATACTATTTCCCTTTAAATTTCATTAAAATGTTCCATCAATAATGACATCATATCTCTAAATTTCTTGTAGAATTCACCAGAAAATTACCTCTTATATTAGGTGCGAAAATTGGTAAAAGAAACAATTATTTATTTTTTATTTTTTATTTTTTCATTTATTTTTATTTTATTAAAATACAAATGTCAATCAGACAGTTTCAAGACACCTTAACCATACAGATTCGATGAATTAATACATTGCAGAAACAATTATTTTTAATTTTATAAAGTTAAAAAGGGTTTTTACATTTCATATTCAGCAATATTGTGAATTAGATGGAAAAAGATATCTGTTATATAGCACATCTAAAAACACTGGGTAACATTATGTAAACACAAGAATGGGACTATTACAAAAATATTTGAATCCATAAGAATAGTTAAGGGCTTGAAATGTTTGCTAGATGTTGTTCAGTTTCTAACAACTTAAAGTTTAATTTCATTAACCAAGAGAAGACAAAGCCTAACAAATATTCAGACTTACTGAACTCTGCCCATAAACTAGTGGGAAAATCTAAACAGAGAGAGCAGTCATGCATAATCTTTCTGCATTTCTTTAAAATACAACAAAAATAAAATGTCACCTATTTCTGTCAAGTGTTACTAAAGTCTAATACTGAATTAAACATTTTTGAATCACCAAAGCTGCAATCTGAAAAGTCAATATAGAATAATATGCTTTATTATTTCTCCCAAAATCCTGATTGAAGCCAAGAGAAAATTGTCTCTGGAAGAACATGCTCCACATTTGGCCTTCAAAGAATTCTCAATGATAAATTTCCCAGGAATAATCAATCCCAGAAACAGATATCAATAAACATGAAATGAAGCAAGACCCCATGAATCACAATCATCATAAATCAAAAAAAAAAAAAAAAACTACAGAATCAAATTGGCCCAGATTACAAATTTTGAATCATTGCACGTATTATACAGAATGTACAATAATTTCTTTAAATATTTTACTTTACATACAGACCAGAGGGAGAGAGATGAAAATGAGAAAATATGGTTGAGTAACATATAGCATTCCTACCCAAAAGTGAGTGCCATTTTTCCCTAATTTTGAAAGGGTTTTTTTTTTTAATAAAAGGATTTTTAACCCACTGAGGGAATCTGCAAAAGAGACTCTGAAATATATCTTTTTAAAGGAATATGTCTTATAAGAAAGAGGAAAGTAGAAAGGATGAATTAAAGCAAATGAAATAGTAGCTACTTATTTGTTACATTCTGAAGTTATTCAGGAGGTACCAGTGATTATTTTCTGTGTGATGGTAATGTACTCATGGGATTTCTGAATTGCTAATACCTGTTAGATCTCCCCCAGTATAGTTTCCCATATTATGGAAACTTCAGGTCCTGGGTAGAGTCTGGCTTACAATTAGGCTTATAACAACTTTAGATTCTACTTTTTTACTTCCTCATAGACAGATGTACTGCACTTGTTCTCTCTCTCTCTCTCTCTCTCTCTTTCTCTCTCTCTCTCTTTCTGTCTGTCTCTCTCTCTCTTTCTGTCTGTCTCTCTCTCTCTGGTATGCATTTTGTGGCAGATTCTGCTTCTAAAAAATCTCAGGTCTGCTTTGAAAGACCTCACCTAATACATTTTCTGAAAGCATTATTTTTTATTCTTGATTCAACAGACCAGCTGAAATATTGGTTGGTTTTCTTCAATGGAAGTGAAAATAACAGTATTCTATGGAGCTCATGCTACGTAGACGTCTTAGGTAGCAAACTCCTTAGAAAACAGCGAAAGACAAAAAGTATGACTGATTTTGTAGGTGGTTCCAGGAAAGACCAAGTACAAAGTGAGACAAGGAAAGGAAAGGAGCCAGTATAGGATGCGTTTATGAATAAGTTACTATTGTTGGGCTGGGCCTTGATCCCCCCTGGGACCTCTATGAATTGATATGAAACACATCTCAGTGTTTTTCAAACCAACAGTCAAGGGAACTGGGTACTTATTCTTCTCCTTCTATTTATCATTAATTAAATGCTTCCCTGAGAGAATTAATCATCCATTTTAAGATTTCTGTGTCCTGAAATAGCTCCTGGGCATAGCACAGATCCCTGCAGTGAGAAGTTGTTGCTATGCACAGGAACAACAGGTTCCTATAACATCAGTAAGTGCCAATATGATGTGAATGGGTGGCAGCATGATCCACTGCACTAGGCCTTAGGTGTGCATTGTCTCTTAGCATATGGATCTCAGAAGACAAGATATGAAATAAAAGTTACCTAGCAAAGAACTAATGGGGCTAGAAGTTGAATTGAGATCTACCTAGGAAGTTCATTGTCATTTTTTTATCTTGCCATACCTTTTCCACTTAAAAGACATGCTGGGGGGAAAATGCCATTCTGTACTTAACTCAGACAGAGAGACATTTGACAGAGGAAATGACAATCACAACCACGGGTTACTGGAGGCTTACTTAGACATTTAATGCCAATACTCCTGAAACTCTTTAATTGAAAAGGAAGTAAGACTCCCTAATTCATTTCTGGAGGAAAGTATTACTCTCATACAAAAACTGAAGACCCAGCTGAGAAATAACTATAGGCCAGTCACCCTCATGAATATACATACCAAAATCCTTAATAAAATACTAATAAATAGAATGCAACAAATCACCAGTAAGATTACACACTATGGCTGGAAAGGATTCATACTAGGAATACAAGGATGCTTCAATATAGGCAAATCTATAAATGTACCTAGCCATACAAAGAGAAGCAAAAACAAAAACCACATGATCTCAGTAGATGCAGAGAAATCCTTTGACAAAGTGAACATTTATTCATGACAAAAAAAAAATCCTACACAAATTCGAAATAGATGGCCTATATCCCATTCAGATTATAGCCATCTATGATGAGCCAACAGCCAACATCATTTTATATCGAGAAAAATTTAAAGCTTTTACTCCAAAAGCAGGTACAAGACAAGAATGTCTACTATCACCATTAGACAAGATGGAGAAGTAAAAGGAATAAGAGTTAACAAGGAAGAAGTTAAATTACCATTATTCCAGATGACATGATACTTTACATGGAAGCTCCAAAGCTTCCATCAAGAAAATCTCAGAATTCATAAACAAATTCTGTAGTGTAGCAGGATACAAAGTCAACACCCAAAAATCAGTATCATTCCTGTACACAGGCAACAAACTCATTGAGAAAGAAATTAGAGAAACAATATCCTTCTAACAGCATCACAAAAAATGAAATATGTAAGAATCAATCTAACAAAGGAAGTAAAACATCTATGCAAGGAGCGTCTGCAAGATAGCTCAGTGGTCTAAAGTGCCTGCTTAGGCAAGCTTAGGCAAGCACAGGGACTGCAGTTCAATTCCTGGTACCATATGCCACACTAGCCCACCACCAATGTGGGCAGAGCCAGCCACAGAAAGAAAGAAAAAGAAAGGAAGGAAGGAAGGAAGGAAGGAAGGAAGGAAGGAAGGAAGGAAGGAAGGAAGGTCTATCCAAGGAAGATTACAATATTCTGAGAAAAAGAGATTAAAGATCTCAGAAAGTGATAAAATAATTCCTTTCTCCTGGGTAGGAAGAGCTAACATTGTGAAAATGGCCATACCCCCTAAATTGTTATACAGATTCAATGCAGTTCCAATTAAAGTACAAGTAGTATACCTCACAGATCTAGAGGAAAATTCCTAAAATTCACTTGGAACCAGAAAAGATCTAGAATAACAAAGGCAATCCTGGCCAACAAAGACAAGTCAGAAGGCATTACAGTCCATGGTTTGACACTACATTACAAAGCTATTGCAATTAAATCAGCATGGCACAGACAAAGAAATAGACTTGAAGATAATGAATTGCATTAGAAGATGAAGATGAATCTAACAACACACTTATCCACTGTACCTTTTTCAAGGGGGCCAGGCAAAACATGTTTATTGAAAGAAAGATAGCCTCTTTAACAAATAGTGCTGGAATAACTGGTTTTGCACACGCCAAAAACTAAAACTAGACCCAGGTCTATTATTATACACTAAACTAAGGTCAAAATGGATTAATGAGCTACACATTAAAACAGAAACACTAAATCTAGAAGAGAAAGTAGGTAGAGTGGAGGCAGAGAGTTCATGAATAAAAACCAAACTGCTCAGGAAATACTTCAAAGAATCAACAAGTAGATTCTTATCCTTTTGAGAAGTTTGTGCATGTCAAAAGAAGTCATGAACAGAGTGAAATGAAAATCCACAGGTCACTAAGAAAATGGGCTTCTTTCTAGAATATACAAAGAACTGTAAAAAAAGAAATCAAACCCCAAAATTCAAAGACCCAATCCACAAATGGACATCTGAGATGAACACACACTTCTCAGAGGAAGAAATACGAGTGGCAAATAAATGCATGAGAAAAAAGTACCACAGCACTGGTCATTCGAGTAATGCAAATAAAAACAATACTGTGATATCGTCCCACTCCATAAAGAATGGCAATCATAAAGAAATCAAGCAATAATAAATACTGGCAGCGCTGTGGAAAAAGGAACTTTTCTTCACTGTTGGTGGGAATGTAGACTGGTACAACCACTATGGAAAGCAGTGTGAAGAATCCTAAAAAACTAGGATTGGAGGCCTCACTCAACCGAGCAAGCCAACTTCTGGGTATCTTTCAAAAAGAACTAGAAACATCATACCAAGTGTTATTTGTGCCCCCATGTTTACAGCAGCTCTATTTGTCTGAGCTAAATCTTGGAAACAAGCCAAATGTCCATCGCCCAAGGAATGGATGAAAAAGATGTGATACTTTTATACAATGTAATATTACTCAGCTGTAAAGAAAGATAAACTTAAGGCCTTTATAGGTAAATGGATGCAACTAGAGACTGTACTCATAAATGCAATAAATCATACCCACATGTGTAAACATCAGATTGTCTCCCTAGTGTAAGAACTGAAAGGACAAAATCTGAAGGGCATAACAGACATAGTAAAAAAGAAACTTAAAGAATAAACCATGGAGATGAGGTGATGGAGAAAAGACAACAAAAAATTAAAGGGGAACAATCATGTAAGTATTTATACATGTTACCTGAGAAGATTGTACTATTAATTTCTATCAGTTTTTTGAAAGTAGTAGTTAATGTTTAATATTTTTCATTGACTAACTCTATATGCTAATATCTGTAATTTGAACAATTACACTGAGGACAATTATGTGCAATATTACAACTGCAGTTGAATACCCTTAATTCTGTTCATATATATATATATATATATATATATATATATATATATATATATTATCCATAATGTCTTACCTATTATTATTATTATAGTCTCTTTAAAATAAATTTAATAATAAAAAATAAAAAGGACAAGGAAAATTATTAAGGTTCACAGAAAGGAAAAGAGAATACCTAATTATTTGTCAATTTTGCATATCTTTGTTTGGTGGTCTGAGCAACAAATTTGATAATAGTATATAATATAACATCCATTATTCATATCCCATTCTTTTTCTGAAATTCTATGCCATTTGTATGGACTTATGTTGTTTTATTTCTGTCTTTGTTTTTGTTATTTGTTTTAGTTTTCTTTGTGTTTTTCCTCTTTTAAAAAAAAGTTGGACAAAATCACTCCCCATAGAAGAGACTTTGCTAGTAGCATGAATTTGAGCTAATCTCTAGTTAATAATGGAAATTATGGATGTCCTTCAGTTGCACTAATTGTATAGGCTTCTTGCTGGTGCCACATTTTCTAATTTAACTCAAGCATCTTCTCTTACTCTACTATCCAAAAAGAATACATCTTTTTAAATGTCAGAAGCTTTATAAAGCCCCTTCTTAACAGAGTGAGCATGTTCATCTTCATGTGATAACCATATTGACTAATCTCCTTTCCGTACGAGCTCTTTGTTTAGTTACTTGATTTCTTGAGATACCACAAAATTTCATTTTATGAGTTACTGCCTCAATATCAGTCTTAGAAATAAGCTTCTCTGGGCATTATTTATTAATATTAAGTTCTTAAATGATTCAAATTCAGCTTTGTTCACATCCACAATAATTATCACCACTAAACAGCACAGTTTAGAGAACAAGATGTTAAATTAATGTTCTGAAGAATTTATAAAAAAATTCTACATTGTTTATTCCAAAAATTTCTCAATGAATCATTAAAGACTCCTAATGACCTAATCAGGAAGCTTCTGTTTGAAGTAGGGTGAATTTGGGGACATATTATAGTGATACATGCATAATATTTGGAAGGCACTGGAAACAAGGCTCTGTTGCCTTATTTTAAGGACAGTCTGTGAAAGGAAATACATCAAATCACAATTTATATTTTTTTTTCACTGAAGGCATAGGGAAATGAATACCTTTTTTGTCAACTACATGTATGCTTGAGCTGCTCTTATAGTATCTAGGCAGAAGCTATACTTATATGTTCAGTGTACATGTTAATAGACTGAATATAGGCTCGTTTGTACTTTAACTACCAAAGCAGAAAGTTAGAAAAAATGTCCAACACTAGGAGTTTGACTAAATAAATGTTAACATTTATATAAAAGGACACCATGTAGTTATTTAAAATCATTTTTCAAGTCATATTTAACAACAAGTATGAAAGATTCCACTTTGTCTTGACCACAAATAATGTATTAAATAAAAACAATGAGAATATAAAGCACACACTTTGCTTGATACAAATTTTTATAAATGTGTATTGCATACATATGTCTTCAACACTAAAAATGTATCCTAGGAAGAAAGTCATACTCAATAATCTAATATTGGTGTATATGGTCACGTAGTCTATAATAGTAGTGGGTTATCCACATGACTGGCAATGTCAAAAGTTGTTAACTTAAGCCTTTTAGGAGCTAGTATTCCTAAAATGAGAGCAAAACTGTTTGCAGAAGTAAAACATTAACTGAACTGAGCTCACTGGATTAAATTACCAATGGAGATCTGATACTCAGGCAGCCAGAAATGAAGGCAAGAATATAGCATTAAAATCAATTCAACTCTGTAGTCGCAAGTACCTGAGTGAGTCCGTTAGTCCTGGTTGGCACTGGTCCAGTAACCAGAGAAAGCTGGACTTCCAGAGAAATTAACCTTCAGCACCTGCCTCTGAGCAACACTGGAAGGACCAAAAAGTACACAAATAATACATCTATGGTAACACAGGGAACCAGCCAGTTGATCTATTGAGTGTAGGGACTGAAGAAGGTAAGAAGAGAGTCCATCAAGGAAGGAAATAGGCTGAGACAGAGCAGTCAGACTCCATTCTCACTTCTTCCTCCCCTTGTGGAGCCTTCGCGATATTTCCACAAAGATGCTGTGTGTGCTATCTGCAATCAAGACTAGCAAGATGAGTGAGGTCACTTAAGGGGATCGTGCTATACAAGGTTATCAAAGTAAAGGGTTAGCATTTAGGAGAAACTATTAGAAGAGAGAGACTTAAAAGACAAATAGGATCTATGCTTGGGGAGAAGGCAGAAGAAGAAGCAATCTAGCACAGGGCTAGAGAGAAATTTAAAATCTAAAGTTCAGTGAGTGATCTAACTAGATTTTTTAATCACACTACTCACATTGCAGTCTTTTTAGTGTGAAAAGCTTTGGGATTTTACTACTACATATTGACACAGCACAATTGCATTAGAACACTGTATACTCTATTCTTCAAAGACTTCTTTTTATTCTTTCCCAAAATATCAGGCTGTGGTCAGAAATTAATCTTTTGGGATGCTATTTGGTTCATACTGTCTTCTTAATTAGAGTTACAGCAACAGTAAGTCACCTGTACTGCATACGAAGCAACATTTCCAAAATCAAGCTATAGGCACAGATCAAAATTGGAGAAACAGAAGAGCCACAAGGCCAGCCAACATTTTGGCCCTAGCCTCTCAAGGTCAGCAAAGACTCAGGACATAGGAGAACCTGTACTGCAACATTATGAAACTCAGTTGGGCTCCAAATTTTCTGAACAAGATTATGGAGCCACAGAGGAAAGAATGGATGATCTATAGTGTGTCTGGGGAGAGTCACATGGAGAGAAAACTTTCTCTCGGGCTCTCACAGAGAGCAAACTGGTCAAGCATTGGCCATGACTCATCCACATGGATGACACAGACAAAGGATCTGCAGAATAAGGTACAGGACTACAAGACAAACCCTGAGGGGACTTCACTGACCACATAAGAAATATCAAGTACATGTGTTTGTATACAGGTCTTGCTCTATCTAGGTCTTAAGCATCCAGCAGAAAAGTATAAAAATGAAGTATACATCGTGGGGCCATAATATTAAGCTGATCTGTAAATGACTATGGTTGACAACTTCTTCAGATAACTCACTATTGTTGTGGAATGCTGGACTGTGTTGAATTGTGTTGTCGAGTTCAGGCACCTAAATTACTTGAATGACAATGGAGTGCCCATCTTTGACAGGTGTAGACAAAGGAAGTGGTATAGAAAGGAAGAATCATGATGTGTGTGTATGGACAGTACACTTGGGATAGATAACCCTATGGGATAGATATCTCATACATAATTCTATGAGAGGCAAGATTTGCACTAATGGTGGTTGGACAGGATATTATGTCGGCTTCTAGTACTATAGACAACCACTAGGAAAATAACAAGGTAGAAAGTATTAATTATTGAATCTCTGATGATGTAATTCAGGTATAAAAAATAAGATATGCAAAGAGCTACACTCTATTTAATGATAAGAGACATACGGTATAATAATGTCTGTAAGTATAATATCATATATGCACCTTCTATTATACCAAAACATTATGAAAACTGTTTAAAATGTATTAATTTATCAAATCCATCTTGTCAAGTTATCTTAAAACTGTGTCATTGATATTTGTACTTCAATAAAAAAATAAAAAATAAATAAATAAATAAATAAATAAATAAATAAATAAATAAATAATCAAGCTATAGGGAGACCCATCCGCTCACCCACCCACCTACCACTCCCCTACCTCCTTTTGACAGATACGGGAAAACTTTTGTTCATAATTTCAAAGGTTCTTCACTGAGACTGTGTTTATTTCTCTATTTCTCCTAGACCAGTTTTGAGCAAAATGTGCTTCACTAGACAAATGCACGCTCCATGCCATTTGCATGCTGTTAGTCCTCCTTTCTTCTGCACAGCATGTTATTGGCAAACACAGTCCCATGATTTATTATGTAGTCCTCCACTGAAGGCAGAAAAGTTACTTCTTCCTTGTGCACGGATGATGAAAACAGAACTATAGATTCAGTCAGTGTCTTCTGTTAGGTCACCTCCCAAGTTTGAAGGACAGAGCTGTGTTACAGTATGTGCTCCCCAACTTGGCCCACCTGTAAAGTGCACTGGGTGGCACTCCTCACAGTGTGACAACATAACATGCCGTCAGGGGCAGATGTTGCCTGTCATCCAGATCATCTATCATGGCCACAAGTTTGTGCAACTGATTGATTTAAAAATACAGCGCCATCTAGGTGGCTACAATCACTTTACAAATGCATGTCTGAGTAGTGGCCCCATTTCAACCCTCTTCTAGCTTCTCTCTTTCCTGATAGCCACCCAGAATAACTCAGACACCTTGTTCTGACATCGACAATAGATACTCAAAAAATGAAAAATAAGGGCCTGGGAGATGGCCCAGTGGAAAAAATGCTTCCTTGGTAAGCGCAAGGTCCTGAGTTCAATCCTAAGTTCTGAAAAAAAAAAAAAAAAGAAGATTTTGTAAGGTTTGTCCAAGCAATTGAGAAGAAAAACATGGTGAAGAGGAAAAATCATTTACACAATGATAAAAGCAAGGAGATCTGGCCTCAGATCTGTAATAACCGTTTCTTATTGCATTCCTCCTTTTTTCTCCTCCTCTCTTTGTGAAAGAGCCATTTATCACTGCTTGACTGGGAGATGACTTTCAATTTACTATGAAAAATGTGACACAAAATTGATCCAGAAGAGGGGGACTGCTCAACTATTTTATTATGGCATTAAGAAAACTGAAAAGATAAGCAAATCCCTAAAGATTACATTGTGAGTTACTAACACCAGGCCTACATAAAAAATCCTTTGACCATCTGCCTGGAGTGTTTCCTCCACACAACCCAGACCACAAGTATAGTAAAATTATCTTTTCATTCAACAAGCACTTACTAACTCATACCACAGCATTTGCTTTTAAAATATTCATTGTACAAAGGATTAATAGAAATATATTATCTGATTAATAGCTACAGTAGTCCTTCGCTATTTCATGGTTTGAATATTACAGACTTGCTGTTTCATAGGTTTTCAAAAAATATTAATCTAAATTACTTATTGCTATACATGGGATTTTAAAGTACCATACAGTATACTTATGTTTTTAAAATTACACCTGTGTACAAGTTTAGAAAATGGTTAAGGACATTAGAAGTTTTTTAAAAGTGTGAGTCCAAGCTGTATAGTGAGACTCTGTACCAAATATATAAACAATTGGAGGTGTGTGTGAAACACAATAGAAAGATTATACACCATGCCTCCCATTCCTGTGAAATTCATAAACTATAAAATCCAAGGGGGAGAAACTGAGTATTTGATGTGCAGGTGATAATTACTCTAATAGATGTCTGTGAATTTTTCAAAATAGAGGCCATATAACCTAATTCAGAACATTTATAGTTTAGTCCAAACCCCCAGTACAGAAATATCTTCCATAATATCTATGAAACAAAGAAATCAGTGGCCAGAGGGGCAGCTAACACACTACACTATCATTGATGAATGCTATTTTCAGCATTCTTTGATTGTTGAAAAACTCATCCTATTAAGAGAACTATTTCCATGTAATTTGAATCTGAACATTTATCCCTGGAATAACCAAGAATGGCATTTCTTTGATCATTTCTGCTGTCTTGACTCCTTCCTGGACTTTTTAAGATGATGAGTCTTCGTGGAGACTGTTGAAGGCTCCTTCAGACCTAAAGTAGCTTGCCTATAGCTCCACAAATTCTTCCTATTATACATGGACCATTTTATAAGAAGGGCATTAAACTTCCTAGTTAAAACCAACACGCACCATATCCATGACAGTTCATAGAACTGCCCACCCACCTCGTAGCTTTTCTGGATGAGATACTAGGTAATGCCTTGGTACTTCTTATTTGTAACCATGTACTGAAGGTTTCCCCGAATTGTTATTGTTTGGCAGAAGTCCTAAATGTACTTTTTCATAACTCACTCTAGTTTTCTTTTTCTGGTGATAGAATAAAATTTTGTCAATAGCGTTTACAAAAATATGTATATCTCTATTTGCTTTATTTTCCATCACAAATATCTTCAGATAATTTTCATGACTCTGACAACTTCAATAATTTTCCCCTTTTTAAGTTTTCTCCCTGATTAGGAATATACATTGCCTAACCTTGGATGGCAACTCAATTGAAGTTTTGTTTTGTTGTGTTTTGTTTTATCCATTGTAGGATTTAGTCCCTATTTCATGTTTCACCTTCTCTGCTCCCCACTATCCATATAGCCTGTGTCTTCACGTACTATGTAGAGTGGGGTGGAGAAGAACAGCCAGGGCACTGTGGTCTGCTGCAGGGTCTGGTTCTCTGTGGAGATCCTAGTGTGCACTTCACAAAGTCTGCCAACACTACTTCCCCAAAGGAGGGAATGTGAACTGTTGATACAGGCCCTGAATAAGCGCCTGCATGTGGAGCACCTGTTAAGACTAGCAAATTTTAGAAAATTGTTTTGAATTCTCTAATTTTACAAAGGAAAGCAAAATCACTTTTAAAACTGTGTGCATTTTGTATCTCAAAATTCATTTAAGGACATTCAGCCTAAGGAACTAATTAAAGAATTATAAAAAAATAAAGCTCTGTAAAAACATAAATTCTGATTTGCTGAAAGCTGTTAGTGTCTTAGTTACTCTTGTTGCTGGGATAAATACCAGACACCCAAAATGAGGGATGGAAAGATTTATTCAGTTTGCAGTTAATGGAGGTTTCAGTCCCTACGCAGCTGTCCCCAAAGCAGAGTGGCACACGGTAGACAGCACCCATCCATGGCAGTGGGGTAGAGCAAGAGCAAATGGAAGAAGTAGCAACAACAATGGGTACTCAGAGCAAGTCTCTCTCTCTTTGTCTCTTATGTTAAGTCAGGCTATCTGCCCAGGCTTTGTGTAACACTCACACCCATGATCCCAGCGGCACTCAGACCCATAGTCACAGGCTTGGATTATGAATTAATCACATACTGTAGAACTGCACCTCAATGGCTGCATGAGGCTTTGGAGTGACAAATGTACACAAACCATAACAGTTAGAAAATTAGAAACAGGCTAAAATTTCAGCAATTAACTAAGTAAAATATGGTGCTTACACATTATGTAATATCATATACAATTTTAGCATTTTCATTTAAGAAGTATATACTGGTAGAGATAGAAGATAGATATTTTTCATAAAGTGACTTCACACTACTGTTTCTTTTTATTAATATGTGTGAGCAAAGTATATATACATATGAGTTAAATAAAAAATGAAAACTATAAATGTATTATTATTATTAATGGATATAATTTTGATAGGATTGTGATTTTCCTTTTTGGTATATGTGTACATGCATGTAACTTTTTAAAACATTTTTGTTTCCCCCTTACTCCTTTGTCTTCTCCTTCATTAACATGACAAAATTTAATAATGATTGTCACCAGAACTTTGTTTTCTGTTTTTATTTTGAATTTTTCCCCATGAATATAGATTTTTGCATAATAAAACCCACTTTATTTTAATGAAGGGGAGATGAATATAAATATGTCTGAATGAGTAATCTGATATAGAAAAAGAAAAGGCTGATTGTTATTATGAAAATGTAGATATGGTGCTGTTCCTACAGACGTAGAAATAAGTTTTAAACTTGAAATGCCAAACAAAAGAGTGAAGAAATCATTCCTTTGCCAGCCCATGTCTGCCATTCACCTTGTCTCCCTAGCATTCATGTGCATGCTGCCTGGGCCAGTTCTGTAAGCAAATAGGGAAACATGGTGGCACCAACATAGTCCCCATGGCAGTGTAATGGTGTGATTTTTATTATGGAACTGACTTTCCAATGCACCTGAACAGTTTCAGCATGAGACAGTCAAAGTACGAGTCGACTTGCATATTTTTAGAATAATTTTCTCACATTGCCTTTTATTGGGATAAAAAAACCGTTACACTTACAATGGCTCAGTCTCTTAGGGTTGGCAGAGATGAGATATGGCTCATGTTTCAGAGGAGAATCCATGCAGAAGAGAGCTCTACTTCTGAACTCTCCCTTGGAGTTCAGAGTTTCTTCAGCTGTCACTCCCAAGAGCAGCCTTCTGCTAGCTTGTGATTGCCCTGGGGCATTGTGTGGGCTCCGGATGAAGAGATGCAGTGCAAGTAGGGAAAATAAATTTTGTGGCACAACCCACATGCACTTCATAAGGTGAGTGAATTCTTTGCAATTTCCAGTAGAGTCAGACAGGGACACAATCTTCAGCTGATTAGGAACCGCTAGTCTGTTACTGTTCCATGGTACTGTGAGTACCATTATCCTATGACATGACAAAGCTCTAGACTCATACAATTTAAAAATATTATGTGTTTTAACTAAATGTTCATTCAGAAACAGATTTTCTATATTTAAAGACACTGATTTTGTCTGAACTGACAAAAGTTTCTCTGAATTCTAACGGTCACCTTTTCCCTTATATTCCTTTTGGAAAAACTGTCTACAATATGCAGGGAAAAAGCTTGGAACTCTAGTAACAAAAAGATAAATGATGATTTATTAGCAATAAAACTATGCTGAGCTTCTCTAATTCCTGTGAATTCTGAATTTTCTCACCTATGATGTAAGTAAGCATTGCCACACCAAATTGGGGAAACAGCAGACTAGTATATACATATATATATATATGTATATATATATATATATATGTATATATATGTATATTGTTTATATATATTGTTTATATATATATTTAAAATATATATATATATATATATTGCACTGTGCAACTTTGCACAGTGCCCCCCAGAGAATATTTTTTCTATGATTTGGGCACCCTTTGTATAACTGCCAAAGGGAACAGGAGATCTCCAAAAAACTTCTGTCAATAGGTATTCAGTTCTTTATGGAAGTTTCAACCTCATCTCCAGGAGGCATTCAATAACTGGCAACACAGAAAAGACTAAAACACCGATTAATTTAAAGTGTCATGAACATGTTAATATTCCTGTTAGAAGTGAAAACAGCTAGTGACAGGATTGTAAAAGACAATGATTTGAGGAATTCACTGGTCATAGGACGTCCACATTAATATATTGTCTACCCAATGGCCTGCATTTGGAAACAGCATGTTCTAAGCAGGTAAGGGCTCCTCTTAACTGCTCCATTCCCTGTTTCATTACTTTCTTCAACCTCATCCCTGTCCTCTCAAAGTAAACAAAGCTAAACTAAATGATTCATGTGTTACTTTTTTGATTTTTGTGCTTAGACTTACGTCGCTGCCTGACCTAAAAGATAATTTTGTCTAACTAAGTTATAGATCATTAAGCTGAAAAAAAAAGTTTGCCTGTTACTGCTGTTTTACCATCTTGCCCCATCTTGTCTCATTAGCAGGAACTGATTGAGCATGAAGGTGTTCTCTGGCTGTCAGTAGATAAAGTAGGTGCTCTTGGCTTTCATCTGTTCTGAATTCTCCTTGTCTCATTATCTTCCCAAGGTCAGATTCCCTGACACTGCGGCTGCTTGCTTAGCACTCCATCTTGGCAATTACTTGCCAGACAACTTTAACCACAATAAGGCTTCTCGCCTGCAGCATCAAGATGGCATGGGCACCAGGATCCCTGATCTGTTCCCCAGTTCATGCTCCCTTAGTCCCTTTCTCAAATACTGGGTATCAGACTTCAGTGTGCTTCATTTAGGATTGCATGCTGTCTCCTGCAGCTTCTTAGGAACCACTAGTCTGTTACTGTTCCAGGTGAGTACCATTATCCTATGATAATGGTATGAAACTAGAGACAATGCTCTAGTCTCATACAATTTTAAAAAAATATTAGGTGTTTTAACTAATTGTTCATTCAGAAACAGATTTTCTATATTTAAAGACAATGATTTTGTCTGAACTGACAAAAGTTTGTCTGAACTGTAACTGTCACCTTTTCCCTTACTGTGATGTTCTAATTAAACTATATTCTCACACAGACCAGACTCATGATGCCCATCTTATTTTATCTTGGGAGAATTTGTTCTATCACAGACCTCAAATGTGGGGACCCTATCCTAGACATCCTTGCTCTTTTCAGTAAAAGGAGTATAACTGTAAGGCTGCTCAATCTTGATTTTGACCCCCAATATCCTTTTCTCCACTAGCAATTTCTATAAGACTACCTGCCCTGTTGTGAAACTTTCACTAGCAGCTTAGTTAAGAGAGAAGGCTACAGACACAAGGCCTAGGAATGCGTTCCAAATAAAATTGCTGGTGAAAGTGAATTTTGTTAACAATAAGTTGGTCTGAATTGAATCATTCCTTTTATAGAGAAGGGAAAGTCCCATTAGAATTGTATTACTTGCTAAAGAATCTATGCAGAGAAAAATCTAATCCAATCCAGTTAAATGTGAATATGTCCAGGGATCACATTTTTTTTCATTATTTATTTATTTAGGGCAGGGTACTGGGTCTCACTTCACAGCTCAGTCTCACAGTGACCCTCTCAGGCTCCCTAGTGCTGGGATTATAGGCATGTGCCACCATGCCTGGTTGTGGTGGCCAGCAAGGCAGCAATGCATGTGGTCCTGGGGAAGGAACCCAGATCTTTGTGCTTATCAGGCATGCTCTTAGGTGACTGAGCTATCTCCCCAACCCCACATTTTTTAAGAACTTGAAAAAGTGTCCATTGACATTGTGTTCAGAGTTTCACAGCTGCTAGGCAACATTATACATCAAGATGCAAATCCAAGAGAAGTGCTCTTGTCCTTTTCCAGGCTGAACAACATGTTCACATCCATCTTTGGACAGGCAGAGTGACCAAATCATTTGGGAGGCTTCCAGATAGCCAGGCAGGAGGGCAACCAGGTGCAAGCTTTTCATGGGTTGAGCAATCTGCTCACTGGGAAAAAATCAACCATCTGCCCTCTTTCTAGCACAGTCATCTGACCGTTATATGCAAAAAGAATGTTTCAAGGCCCAAGAAGGGATATAAAACCACTGCACTTACCACACTCTACAGTGTCGTAGATCTTAAAGCTGCATGCTTAAAATGTGTCTATCTCCTCCAGAAACACCTCCTCCACAGTTGTGGACACTGCCACTTGTCACAAAATGTAATCAGAAAGAGAAAATGAACTATGCCCTCCTCATCAGCAACACATCTGAAAGTTTAGATAAAAAGATTTTCAAGAACCCTGTCTAAGCAAATAGCTGGTAAGCATAATAACTGATGTAAAAGCTTGGGTAACTACATCACAGTGCTGTGGGTCATAGCTCTGAGGTTTTCCGAAATTCTGTAAGGTTATAAAGACGTGCAGCTTTAGCTTCTGTGCAGTACCTTCTGGTTCTTCAATATTTTGGCCTGTGAAAATGTGTAAGGTTATTGGAGCCAATGTCTAACAAATAAAAAATTGTTACTTAAGTACTAAATCAGTAATATTTATTTTCTTCACCTAAAATCCTTCAAAAGTTAATTGCTCAGTCACCTGTCTATCATATCCTAGGATTTTCCCAAGGATTTTAAATGTTTATTTATGTCAAACATCACAACAGTATGATTACTAAGGTATAGTACACAACTTAAAAATTAATTGTTTAACTGATTAATTAATCCAACATTCCCAGGAGTTGAACCTAGGGCCTTGGGTATGCTAGGCAAACTTTCATTGAATTATGTCTCCAACATGGATATGTAATTTTAAAGTATAGAGTTGCCCTATGTTTTAGAAACAAGTCCTACTGTCACAAAGAGGCAGATTAATCCTTCATTTATTAAAACTATGCATTTTACTCAGGACATAAGAGAACCTGTACTGTAACATCTTGTAACTTAGTGGTGTTCCAAATTTTCTGATCAAGGAGATTATGGGGCCACAGAGCAAAGTGATCGACTATGTGTAGTGGGCCTAAGGAGAGTCACCTAGAGAGAAAACATTCTCTCATGACCCCACAGAAAACAAATTGGTCAAGCAATGGTCGTGAGTCATCCACATGGCTGACACTGACAAAAGATCTACAAAGTGCAGTACATGGTTTTAAGGTAAATTGTGAGGGTATTTGACTGACCTTGTCAGATACAAAAGCTATATTTTCTATTACATAGGTCTTGCTTTATCTTGGTCTTAATCATCCAGCAGAAAAGTATAAAAATGAGTTATAAAATGTAGATCCATATCAATATGCTGAGCTATAAAAGGCTCAAGTCAACAATTGTGATATTGCCATTTCTGTGGATAATCCACTACTATTATGGACTATTGGACCATATTGGATCATTTTGCTGAATTCATGCACCTACATATTTAAATGGCAATGGAACACCCATATCCGACAAAAATAAACAAAAAAGGGGGATATAAATGAAGTTCCATTTTTTAGTGAAGTATATATACACATAGACATAGTTACATATCAGGATAGATATATTGCTACTTTCTCTTAGTTCAATGAGAAGAAAGATTTATATTAATAGTATTTAGACAAGATATCATGTTTGCATCTTGTACTCTAAGTAACTAATACAAAGACAAAAATATACAGTGTAATTACTGTAACTGTCCTACTAACTTGTTTTGAAACTGTCTCAATAGTATTTCTTTCTCAATAAAATTAATAAAAAAATAAAATAAAATAAGAGGCCAGGGAGATCATTTGGTGAAATAAGCACTTCCCTGCCAAGCACAAGGGCTTGAGTTCAATTCCTGGTTCTGCCAAAATAAATAAATAAACATAAAATAAGCTATGCATTTTTGTTATGATTTTTTGATATTTGTTTAATTCCAATGGCTTTGGCTTCTTAAGCAATCCTACCAGCAAGTGTGTAAAGTACAGGTAGAACATTAGGAAAGAAGCACATCCTTTTGCCTAAAAGCCAACAACTAAGTGGGGTGTCCATAGTCAAGTGCAGAATCTGAAATCCTGTTTTCTAGAATTATTTTGAGAGGTAACCATGTTCTGAGAAGCCTAGTTTTATCTATTAAATCACATGGTAGTGAATATATATCATACTTAATGAGCATTTGTTATATTCCAGAAAATATGCCAAATACTTAAATTATCCCATATTGTTCCATCCCAAAAATCCAATGACAGAGATGCATTTCCCAGATTCAATAACTGAGTTTTTTACCATGTAATGCATAACATAGATACTGTTTCATAACCTGATTATAAAATGACACATGGCATAAGGGATATATTTAGAATAATTTAAGTCTGAGGCAAGATACCTACTATATCAGACATCAGAAATTAATAAGGCAGGAGTAGACATTTTTATAAGGCTCAACTGTTCTGATACTCCTTATATGCCTTCATCTTTGTGTTTTGATTTTTGTTTTCCTTTAAAAAATTTTTTGTCTGTCTTGCCAAGGAAGAGATTGTAAAACTATAGCTCTAAGTAGTTTCAGTGAAGAAGTTCTTATGAATGTAGCCATTGAAACTATCCTAAGCAGCACTAGGGAAAGTTTCTGGCCCACCATTTATGTGTGAGGCAATATAGTGATTCTTATTATAGGGCCCCTCCCCTCACAACCCAGAAACTCTTTTAGGAAAGAAAATCTTGTTCATGGTATTTTAGCAAAACATCACTTGTTTGTTTCGATCAGGCTGGGAATAATGCTACAATGAAGATATAACTTACACTGTATTTCCTTCTGGTGTGGTTTCCACCCTTTATGTTTGCCCTCTAAGGGTGAGGCTTCATCTCATGAACTTGGAGAGCAAGCCCAAAGAGAATCTATTACCATAAAACATCCCCCAGCAGTCATATCATAGCGCATGACAGTATCACTTTAGTTAACACTGAGTTAGTGTTTCTATTACAGACCCAATTTCCTGAAGAGGGGAGGGCAAGGAGGATATGTGGCCTCATATGTCAACTGTGCAAACTGACATGAGACTGAAAGAATCCAGAGTAGAACTTTCAATTTATAATATCTAAGAGGAAAAAAATTCATTTATACTCCACACTTACATGTCCAAAATAGGGTAGCATAAACATTAGTTAAAAGTACACAGCACTATTTGGCAGGCTTGCCTGTCAATGTGCCTTCCTATTCTGGTTGGGAAAAAGAAAGGTAGAGCAAGACATAATAGGAAAACAAATAAATTAGGAAACAAAAACTGAGTTCTGGTCCTGTTTCTGCCACTTACTAGCTCCATATAGCCAACTCAGTTTGCACTTTACTCAGAAGTCACAGGTTTCTTTATTACATAGAACAGTAAACACCACTGATGCTGCCTGAGCAGGCCAGGTAAAGAACAAATGTGGTCTATCTGAATGCACACAGGAGCTCAGGAACCACAAATCAAAGGGAGAAAGCCTTCAGAACCCTCCCTTATCAGGTGAAAGTAATCCAAGATCATTTGGATTTTGCCCAGCTTCACGTTGGAGAACTTACTAAGTACCTTAGAACTACATTCAGATCTAGCCCCCAAGTCTACCCAGCCCTCTCCTAATTCTACACTTAGCCTAGACATGGGGGAACTTTCCAGGTAGTGGCAGGAAAAAGAGAAATTATAGATTTACCTCCAATAGATGAGCAGGCTCTTGGAAGAGGCCCAAGTGCTTCTAGACTCCAAGTGCAACCCAAGATTTGTTTATATATGTTTAGTCATATATAGAATACCCATAAATTCATAACTATATAAAATATATTCAACTGTACATATACCCTGTATGGACATATTAACATTTATAGGTAATTTTATGTATTTCTTATACTTACATAATTTAACTAATTTTATATAATCTATTCATAAAATCACATATACAAATTTTATCACACATACATGCATACATGCCAACTTTATCTCTTAATCAACAGATTTAATTTTCATATGCAAAAAATGTTTTTGTAATTAATTTTTACCCATTTACCTATGACTATCATTTAGTCATATTTATATACTTAAAACATGGTCTGTCACAGACAAGAAATATAGAAAGATCTGAAACAGAGAATAGAAGTCAAAAAAGTCAACCAACTTGTTATTAAATAAAAAGATCTTGATTTGTGCCTAGACTATAATTTGATAGAGATAATTCAAGTAATTGAGCAATATTTCTGCCTTTAGAATTGTACTTTTGAATTTTCTGTGCAGTTATTTTGGGTATTATTTCAAAAGGTTAAGTGCATGTAAAGATTTATTTTGAAGGATACAACAATAAGCTAATACCAGCTTAGAATTCCATTCTTTTTTAGAGAGGTTTCAGAAGCAAATTTCAATGGAAAATACACTGTGGCAGAGGAAAGGAAAAAGAGAAAGAATGAATTATGAGTAAAACCCCAGAAATTTGTCTTGTAATTATCTTAGTTAGGGAAATAGCATTAAGAAATAAGAACTCAATCCTAAAAGGAAAACTTTCCTTCATGTCTGATGGCAGCAGGAGGGACAGAGAAAGTGGGTGAATATCTCTGGGATATCCACGGTGTTTTCTGATGGGATGCATAATCAATGTTTGAGGCAGAGGAGGAGGTATGTCCAAGTGATCCAGTACTCTCATACATGAAGACACACAAGTATAGTTGGGGTTCTGGAGACTGGCCATTGTGGCTTGCACCCTGGCCCTACCACTAAAGCATATTGTGATCGTGGCCAGTGAGTGAACCTCTGCAAGCTCTGGGTCAGAACTGTGAACAGTTCTTCCAACTAGTATCCCAAGGGTGCCACAGGAGTAAATACAGCAAAGCATGAGAAGAGCCTTGCCACGCATGTAACACCCTGCTCGCAAGGGCCCTTCAGGGCTGCTTCATTGTCTATAAAGGAATTGAAGGGCAGGCAGACTTCTGCAGGTTGGAGTTCCTTAGAAAGTGCAGTAGCCAGGAGGCTGAGGACTGGGAATTCTGGCTGAGAAAGAAGCAGGGAGCAATACCAGGGAACAACACCTGGAAGGATTTTTGCCTTCAGTTTTAGGTGTGATGAGTAACAAAGCTGTGGGTTACACATAGTAATCACAAGGACAGTTCAAGAAAAGTGTCTGAGAATAGGTGACTGGTCCCTCTTCTTCCTTCTCTTGCTATAACTTGCATTAGTGTATGTCTACCTGTATGTGTCCTATTTCACAGATGGAAAACTATCCAGAAAAGAGGCAAGTGCTTCCTCTAACGTTACTGAGGGGCATCCATCATGCATTTGACCTCTGTAGCTCTCAGATTTACCAAATACTCCTTACTACATTCTAGAACATAGCAATAATGTTCTTGCATAGTAGAACATAACTCATGAAATACGTGATTACATAAAGAACCAGCTTAGTAATTTTAATTGTTTAAAATTTTTATTTTCAAATCAGTAAAATGGAAATAATCACTGAGAAAATAAGTTTTAAAAGATATGTTTGGTGAATCAAAAGAAAAGGACTAAGTAAGAGTAGTATTTGGCTATCTTTTCTTCATAAATTTCATATCTTAAACTGATATTTGGTGGGGTAAAGTCTCCTACCTTATATAAACAAGATACTTTTTTGAAAAATCTGATCAATTGTCTTAAAGGACAATTGATCTGTGGTGCAATGTTATAGTATACACTGCACAGAGCTCTCACCTTCCCTAGGAAAGGCAAATGCTTCCATCTCTGCTATTCACTACACACAGGGGCTCACAGCCTCTGTACCTGCTGCATCCCTGCTGGGTCACTTTGATGTAGTGAGGGCCATAGTGTTTCCATGGAAATACACAGATCCATCATCTGCAAGGAGTAAGGTCAGAGATTTACAGGAATATGAGTCTTCATGATCCTTATTCTGACTGAAAGAGAAATACTGAAGTCCACACAAAGGTCTCCAAAACTGTGTCTTGAAGCTTTTTCCAGATCCATTTTATCTACATCCCTATTATTCAAAGAATTTTAAACAAAACCACTATCACAATATTAAAAATTATAGTAAACTTAATCCTATGTACATGCTTATCTGCGGATGTAGGTACAGCTATAGTTCCTAATCTTCAGGAATGCAACTTTTTCACCATCAGTGGTATCCTACTGACAAGTTCCATGGATTTAAAATTACAATTGTAAGAAAACATTTTCTTAAGTAAAAAATAAATAAAATGGAATTACAAATGTACAAAAATTCTTCAAGAATGAAAAGAATGCATATTTTGTTTTTCATAAATGTATACTGAAGAACTTATCATTTCTAAGTGGTAAGGTAAAGATGCAACTTCCCCTTCTGGAGGATACGGACTACGTAGGAGAAATGGTTAAACAAAGAGAGAGAAAGAAAGGTTTAACTCCTTTCCAAGTATATGAAAGTAGATAGAAAAAAGATTAATTTTTTATAGCTTCAACAAAGCAAAGTCTATATAAAGGAAGAAAGTATTAATAACACTATACTTTACTGGACAATTATTAGTCAAGCAGGCAATAAACAAGGAGCACCCAGAAGAACCTGTGTAGGGTCGGGGAGTGTATCAGTGCCAGAGCACTTGCCTGACATTTACAAGGCCTTGGGTTAACCCTCCCGTATCACAACAAATTTGAACAAAAAGCCTTAAAAAAGTGTGTGTGTGTGTGTGTGTGTGTGTGTGTGTGTGTGTGTGTGTTTAGAGTAAAAGAGTAGCAGAGAGAGACACACAGAAAGATGGAAAGAGGCAAAGAGCATTCATAGGCTAGAAGCAACTGGCTATGGAAGATCACTTTTAAGAAAAAATATATATGCTCCTATTATCACTAAAGATCATTGCTCTGAGCATAAATTATCCTAAAAATTCAAAATAACTCTATAACTTTACAAATATAAGCATAGCAAACTACACACTCACACATTCAGAAAATTTTTTAAAATTTTAAATCTTTCATGAAGGTATTAAAGAATATTAAACTATAATTGCATGTAACTCAGACTCTCTTGTTAAAACTAAGGTAGTACAAGCAGAAGATGCATATAATCAAGTTGGGGCCAGGGCAAAAGTTGATGTTTGCCCTCCAATGTTCACTGCCCACTTCTCCATGGTAAACGAATTCTTGGATGCACAAGTGATAGCTCAAAAGGATAATCCTTCTGAAACTTCTATGGACTCAGGGCTAAGTTCCAGGCTATGTTAGAAGAGGGAAAATTACACAAGCAATTTCTGAGCTACGACATTAAAAGAAAAATGTGTACATTCCCCTTCACTTTCCCCAGTTTTTTTTTTTGTTTGTTTGTTTGTTTGTTTGTTTTGTTTTTTCAGAACCAGGGATTGAACTTAGGCCCTTGCACTTGCCAGGGAAGAGCTGATTCCACTGAGCCATCTCCCTAGCCCCTTTCCCCAGTTTTTGATACCTCAGTGTTGTTATGGTTTGTGTCTAGTTGTCCCCACAAAGCCTCGTGTACTTATAGGGCAGACTTCTTGAGGTTGTAATTAATGATTCAACGCTGGGATTATGGGTGTGAGTATTACCTCCACTCTGGGGGCAGATAGTCTGGATGCATTATTATGAAGAGAGAGAGGCATGCGCACTGCCACTGCTTGTCCCTTTTTGCTCTTTATATTTATTTTATTTCCACACCATGAACTGCTGCCCTCTGCCATGTGCCACTCTGACTTGGAGCCAGCAGAATATGGACTAAAAAAAAAAAAAACAAAACCCTTCCTTCATTAATTTTGAGTCTTTTGTATTTTGTCCCAGCAACAAAAGAAAAGTAACTAAGACACTGTTTGGTACCAAGAAGTGAGAACCTTGCTGTGATTCAAGGGCCTTTGTGAACGGCTTATGGGAAGAGATAGGAAAGTTTTAGAAATTTTGCCCAAAAGAGAAGTACTGGAATGCCTTTGACTCTTCTGTATGGCAGATTCAGCTCAGAGCCTAAAAGACCTGAATACTAATAGAAATTCTGCTAGGAAGAAGGACTGCATTGATTGTTAGACTCCAGGTGATATGTGTGATGACTTCACAAAAAGTTTGTCTGCATTTTGCTTCTATGCAGAGATGGCCTGAGACTCAGAATAAGCAATGTGGATAAATTCATCTAGTAAAAGAAATTTCAAGGCAGTCTAATTTTGAGGCAGTGGCATGGCTATTGTTGGGAGCTTTTAGTCATAATTATGTGGAGAGTCAAGAGCAAATAGTCCAGAAGGATGATTTAAAATGTTGTGAATTTAGACAGAAAGGAATCTCCAATAAAGCTGTGGACTGCAGAGATACAGCTGATCAGATGTCCATTGCTGAGAAGGAATGAGAGAATAGAGAAGATGGCCTGAGGGTATCACAAGAAGTGTCAAATCTCTACCCTTTGCCATCTCAAAACTAAGAAAGTGAAAGACTGCTTTCAGGAGAAATCCACAGAGTTCTATGTTCCAGAATGATGGCAGCAGCCACACTAGGTTCCAGAATGGTGGCTTTATACAGAATTTTTTCCTCAGAATCAGGGTTAGAGTGCTCAGTGATCCAGGCACTCAACCCCTACAGGCAAGATAGAAGAAATCCTGATTGCTGAACCAGCTGGCTGAAGACCTTGCAGTCATCCAACTGGCATTAGTTTTAGGTGTATGCAGAATGCAAGAGTTCTGAGGTTAAGAAGGCTTCCACCTGGATTTCACAAGGCCTGGGAGGCCAGGCAGTGTGCTCATAAAAGTGCAGTGTGTGAGGCTGTGTGTGAAAATCTAAAGTGGAGTGGAGACCCCAGAAATTTGGAAAAGCCAGGAATGTGGAACCTCTAAGGAAAGCTGCAAAAATGGAGGAAAGAGGCCTAAGACAGAAGCCATGGAAGATACAACCCCAAAAGTACCATAAGAGAGGAGCCATATAAAGCCTTTGGAGCTCACAAACCCATTACAGATTGCTTCAGGTGTTCCACATGTAACTACAGGACTTAATGTTTGTACTGCTGGATTTTGTACTGGTCCCAATGAGTTGTATCTCCCTATTTGTACCTTTTGTAATGGTAATGTCTTTCTTGTGCCACTGAATGTTGGAAGTGTTTAATTTTTCATTTGTACAGGGGCTTATAACTAAGAGTTTGTCTTAGATCTTGGAGGACACTTGGAAATTGGACTTTTCAGCAATGCTGAAACTGTTAGGACTTTGGCAACTCTTACAGATAGACTAAGTTCCTTTTGGATAAGGAGATGTGCAGGAGTCTTTGAGGAGACAGGGACACACTTGTATGGTTAGTGTCTAGTTGTCCCATAAAGCCACATGCAGTCATACATTGGCTCCTAAAGGTTGTGACTGTATTCAGGATCCAATTATGAGTGTGAGTGCTACACAGTCTGGATGCATTATTAGAAAGGGAGAGAGGCTTAGGGTTGGGGAGATGGCTCAGTGGAATAAGCACTTCCATGGCAAGCACAAGGGCCTGAGTTAAATCCCCAGTTCCACAAAAAAAAAAAGAAAGAAAGAAAAAATAAGAAAGGGAGAGAGGCTTGTCTTTGCTGCTGCTGCTGCTGCTGCTGCTGCTGCTGATACTGTTGCTGTTGCTTCCCCCACTTCTCCTCTTTTGCTCTTACTGTTCTGCTATTTTCTGCCACATGCCACACTGCCTGGGAGCCAACCGAGTATGGTCTGAAACCTCCCCAAAACATGAGCCACATAAACCTTTCCTTCCTTAATTTTCAGTGCCAGGTGTTTTATCCCAGCAATGGGAGAAAAGTAACTAAGACAAGTTTGGACAAGTTATACCCTATTTTAGCCCATTTGAGCAGGGTAACCCATCAGGATGGTAGAAGGCCACCTGAATCCTTCACTGCTCCGTTCATTATCTTGAACTTGTATGTCTTAGTAGAAAAAAATTGTCTCGTACAAGCTACAGCTATTTTCAGACTCACAGAAAACTTGCCTATATTTTAAGACATCATCTCTGTTCTTTGCAAGAGGCCTGACACCATGCCACCACATTTGCATCAAGCAACATGCCAGAGTTAGAATATGACAGAGTGTAAAGCATTCCATAGTCTTACTCCTGATGCACATGTGACACATTGAATTGTGCATATGCCATCAAATAGTGACACCCCTCAATCCACACAAGTGAGGACTCGTTATAGTCTATATCCAGTTGTCCTCCTAAAGCTTCACGCAGTCACTGGGGCAGGCTTCCAGAGTTTATGATTAATTTATGGCCCAATGCTGGGATTATGGATGTGAGGTCTACACCCATCCTGTGACAGCCTGAATACAATACAAGGCAGGTGCTAAGGCTTGCTAACTTCTTCCACCACTGCTCCTCCCCTTTTTGGCTCTCGATTTTTGTTGTTTTCTACCACCAAGAACTGCTTCCCTCTGCCATGTAGCCTCTCCAAACTGTGAGCTACATAAACCTTTCCTTCTTTGAGTCTGGGTGTTGTGTATTTTGTCACAGCAGGGAGAAAAAAGTAACTGAGACACTGGTGCAATGCAGAAGAACAAAGGAACTGACAGACTCAGGGGCATCTCTGTCAAAAGCCAATGGGATTAGGGTGCAAGCGTCCTGTGTCCTCACCTTTCCCTGGAGAATTCTGAAGATTCTGACACAGATTTTTAGCAATTTCTCCATTTTACATAGATTGAGTTTGTGCCCCCACCCACTTACACATACACAACACTCTCTCTCTCTCTTTCTTTCTCTCTCTCTCTCTCCTTTTTCTATATTACTTTCTCCATTTTCCCCCTGTGCTTCTTTGTGTCTCCTCTCAAATAAACCACATAGTTATTGTTTCAGTTATCTACACTTAACAGAACACAAGCGAAAGGATATCTCTGTCTTGATTCCCTAGCTATAATGACCTCTAAAACTGATTACCAAAAAGGGCACAAATTACTAAGTAAAACATTCCCATGGAAAATAATCACAAATACTTTTTCTCAACATTGTTTGCATGAACTTTCTTAATTTCTGTGTAAAACTACTGAATTTTCTTGTATGCCAGAGTTTCAAGCCAAACACTGTTCACAATATTAAGGAAAATGTTGACATTTTCTGTTGTAAGAAATAAACATCTCTAACAGATAATGATCTATTAAATAGAAATGTCTTGGACCCAGATAAAATTTTGATCAATCAAAATACTAAGCAAGCATGCAATTCTTCCTCAAGGTATCTACAACCCTTTATAAAATTGTAAATCATCACATGAAATTACTTTTCTTTCACTTTCCTCTCAATGACAGAAGAATCAAGGAACTTCTTTTTGCCTGAAATTACTATTGAAACAATTTTTAGAAAAATTTAATTCCTGGCTTTGATCTTCTACACTCAGAACTTTTGTATATACACATGAAAGTGTGTGCATTGCAGTGACAGTATACTTTATTATTTTGGTATGCTTCTCTATTAGTAAAGATGTAACACTTGTTAATAAAGGAAATCAGAAAGTACAAAAGTAGAAGGAAGAATAATCTAAAAGTTACTCATTTCTAACATGTCTTATTCATATTTCTTGATTTTTTTTGACAGAACTTGGAATTGAACTCAGGCCCTTGAACTTGCCAGGGAAGCACTTATTCCACTGAGCCATCTCCCCGGCTATATATATATATATTTTAAGTATAAATATATATATATATATATATATATATATATATATTTATATATATATTTATACACTTAATATATATATATTAAGTGTATAAATATATATATATTTGTTATATATATATATTAAGTGTATAAATATATATATATATATATATACACTTAAAATACTTGGCCACCCTTGATTTCAAGAACTACAAATAATGGAAAATATAACCAACACAATACCTAGTAACATTACTTTTTACTTTGTATCTTTCCACTTAGATAGTAAGTGTGCAGAATTAAACTCTTTTTGACATTGCATTGTATATATTAAAATTAATAATAACAAATGCTTTTATTTTAAGACAAGTCTTAAGAAAAAGGCAAAAAATTCAACCCAATTGGTTTCAGGGGGTCTTGTCATGAAGTAATGGATTACTAACTAACTGGCACATTCAAAAGTGACCTTTACAGAAAAGCTATCAGAAACTGAAAAAGAGTACTTGGTAAGGTCACCTCTTTGAAAGGAGATATATTTAATAATCATTAGATGGGACCAGATGGGATAGGTCAATCTCATGAAATGTTCTTACTGCTCTACATGCCAAGTCACTGAATTATCTTTGATGCCATAGTGTTTTGTTTTCTACAATTTAAAGTCAGACAAACATTTATCTGGTAACTTTAACAGGTCAGAGACAGATGGATTTTTACAGCCCATTGATCCTACAAGGTCATACAAATTCTGAGGCTGAAATTATAAACACTTCTTGCTAGGAAGTGTTTACTCACCTTCAAACCAACCTTGCACAGGGTATTGAAAGATGTTTTAGACAGAAATAAAAATGAATGCAATTCCAGAAACAACTACAAAAAAGAAATAGGTAGGCAAGGCAAGCAAGCAGAGGGTAAAAGTAAGAAACCAATATCAGGAAAATAACTTGAAAAAGATAAACAAATATGTATGAGTTATAGGCATCAGTGCAAATGGCTTCAATTCAACAACCAAAGGAAAAAACATGGGTATAATGGATCAAGACGCAAAACTCAACAGTGTAGTGTATATAAGAAACATTTAACACAAACAAAAAAGCAACTTCATGGACTGAAAGTCAAAGTATAGAAAGCAATATTTTATGCCACAGAAATTCAGAAAAAAGCAGGAGTATCTTTTCTGTTTATGGACAACGTGAACTTCAAATGAGGAATGATTAACAAAGATAAAGAAGTTAAGTCACCACATACTTGTTAGCAAAAACTTCAAGAGGAAGAAGTAATAATCAAATATATGTATGCACCAAATCCTGGAGGACCCAAGCATATAAGATAATATTAATAGATATGAAAAATCAGGTAACAAATAACACAGTTGTAATAGAAGACCTTAATATGCCATTGGAGAAAAGAGATAAATTAACTAGACAAAAATCATGAAAGACATAATAGAACTGAAACAAACTTGTAAACAGATGAACTTGGTAGACTTTTAGAGAGTCCCATCCAGCAATGTCAGAACATACATGCATAGTTGTACATAGGATTTTTTCTACATAGATGATACACTACCCAACAGAATATTCTTAGATAAATGCAAAAATATTGAAATTATCCTATGCATATTATCTGACTACAGTGCAATAAAAATAAAAATTAGTGGCAATACAAACCAAAAACACTCCATAAACATATGGAAATTAAATAATACCTTCCTGAACAATCAGATGAAGTTAAAGAAGAAATTAATGTGTATATATATATGCACACTAATATATATAATATATATATATATATATATATATATATATATATATATATATTATAAATGAAAATGCAAACACAACAAATCAGAACCAGCCCCAAAAGGGAATTTTATAGTGGTGAATTCTCACATCAGGTAAACAGAATGAGCCAAAAAAACCTAACACTGTACCTCAAGTTTCTAGAAAAAGTAGAGAAAGACAAGTCTGAAGACCACAGAGGGAAGGAATTATGAAGATCAGAGCAGACATTAACCCAGTTGAGACTAACAAAACAATACAAAGAATTAACAAATAGAACAGTTACTTCTTTGAAAGAATGAATAAAATTGAGAACTCTAGCCAAGAGTATCAGAAAAGAAAAACTCAGATTCACTAATGAGGAATGAAAATCTGAAGTCATTACAGATGCTGTGGAAACTCAAATCTTCAAAGCCTATGTCAGAAACCTCTTCTATATGATGGGGAACACAGAAGAAATGGAAAGAGTTCTAGATATGTATGAATTGCCAAAGCTGAATCAAGAAGATGTGAAAATTGTGAAAAATCCAATACAGTCAATGAAATTAAAAATGTAATTAAAAATTTACCAGCAAAGGAAAGTTCAAGTCCTACTTTATTCTGCAAGAAATTTACAGGAGATTTAATATCAATATTCCTCAAACTTTCTATTAAATTTAACGGGAAGCAATTCTTTCTGACTCCAGAAAAAGACTCACTCAAAAAGGAGAACTGCAGGCCCTTCTCTTTAACAAATATAGATGCAGAAATCCTAAATAAGATGCTAGCAAATAGAATGCAACAAATCATTTTGAACATTATACACTACGACCAACTGAGATTCATCCCAGGAATTCAGGGAGTTTTCAACATACATGAATCAATAAATGTGATAGAGCAGATCAGCAGAGTCAAAGACAAAAATCACATGATCTTCCTAATAGATGTAGAGAAGTCATTTAACGAAATCCAACAGCCATTTATGATATAAAACCCTACAGAAAATCAACCGAGATGGTTTTTATCTTAATCTAATAAAATCTGTCTGTGACAAACCAATAGCCAACATAATACTAAATGGAAAAATACTAAAATTTATAACTAACATCAGCAATAAGACAAGGAGGTCCACTGTCACCACACATATTAAACATAGTTCTAGAGACATGAACCAGAGAAATTAGGTAAAAGAGAGAAATAAAAATTAATAACGATGGAAGAGAAATTAGATTATCATTATTTGAACATGACATGATGTTCTACACAGAAGACCTACAGAAACCCCAGCAAAAGACTTCTAAATTTAATAAGCAAATTCAGTAGACTACTTGGTTAAGAAGTTGACACTCAAAAATCAATAACGTACATATACAGCAACAGAAACTCACTGAGAAAGAAATTAGGGAATCCGCACCCTTCAAAATACCATTGAAAAATAATGCTAAGAATCAGTCTAACAAAGAAAGTAATTACCTATACATGAAAAATTACAATACTCTGAAAAATGAGATCAAAGAAGATATCAGAAAACATAAAAATAGTCATTGCTTATAAATAAGAAGGATCAACATTTGAAAATGGCCATGCTGTCTAAATTGTTACACAGACTTACTGCAATCCTGATCAAAGCACCACTAGTTTACATCACAGAACTAGAGAAAGTATTCCTAAAATTCACATGGAACAAGAAGAGCCCTAGAATAGCAAAGGCAATTTAGACAACAAGGGCAAGGCAGAAGGCAATACAATCCCCGACATGAAATTATACAACAAAGCTACTCTGATAAAATCAGCACAGTATTGGCAAAAACATAAAACTATACCTGAAGATCAGTCGAATAGAATAAAAGATGTATACACAATTACAAACACTCAGCCACTTTACCTTTGATAAAGCTATGAAACATGCCACTGGAAGAAAGATAGCCTCTTTAATAAATCATACTGGAAAAATTATTTTTTAACAGGATGAAATCCAAAACTAGAAACATGACTATTACCATACACTAAACTGAAGTTAAAATGGATCAAAATCCAAATATTAAAGCAAAACACTAAATCTACTAGAAGACAAAGTAGGTTGAAATCTTGAAGTCATTGGGGGCAGGCAGAAAGTTCATGAATAAAACTCTAACTACATAGAAGCACTTCAAGAAATCAAAAGCTAATCTTTTATTAAAAGGCTTTAGCACATCAAAAGAAGTCACAAATAAAGTGGAAAGAAAACCCACAGAATGGAAAGCTATTTTAGCCATTTGTCCCTCAGATAAAGGACTTGTATCTAGAGCATACAAGGAATTGAAAAACTCAGACCTCCCAAATTAAAAGATGCAGTCCAAAAATGGGTATCTGAGATTTATATGCACTACTCCAATAAGAAATACAAATGGCAAATAAATGTATGAAAATATGTCCAACAGCATTTTTCTTTTGAGGAATGCAAGCTAAAACAATAGAGATACTATAACACCAAGAAAGAATGGTTATCATCAATAAATCAACCAATAACAAATGCTAAAGTGGCTTGAGGGAAAAAGAGTGCTTCTGCTCTATAGATGTGAGTATAGATTAGTACAACCACTGTGGAAATCAGTGTGGAGATTCCTAAAATCCTAGGATTAAGAGTCCCACTTGACCCAGATATTCTCTTCTGACTATTTTCCCATAAGTTTTAAAAGTACCATATGACTACCATCATATTATGTGCTTCCATATTTTTTTTTGGCAGAACCAGGGATTGAACTCAAGTGTTTGCACTTGCGAGAGAAGTGCTTATTCCAATGAGCCATCTCCCCAGCTCCATCCAAGTTTATAGAAGCACAATTCTAATAGCTAAATCTTGGAGGGAAAGACCAAGTGTTGGAGTCTAGGTATGGTAGAACACTACTGTAATCCCCATGCTGAAGAGGCTGAAAACAGGACAATCCTTGCAAGTCCTAGTTGTGTAATGAGGCCCTGTACAAAATACATAAATGAAAAAAAAATGTCCATCAACCCAGAAATGAATAAAAAAAAAAGATGTGGCATAATTATATAAGGAAGTATTATTCAGTTATAAAGAAGGATAAACTTGAGGCATTATAAGCAAATGGACACAATTTGTGAGCATACTAATGACTAAAGTAAATCAGACTTACATGTCTAAACATTATATTGTCTCCCCAGCTTAGAAAACTGGAAGAATAAAAAAGAGCCAAAGTGTACAATACATATTGGAAAGGGGAAGTAACTGCTCAACAGGAAACAACTCAGATAGGAGAAAGGGGAAAAGAAGGAACAGAAAGTGAATTAGCTGAGATAGATATATTACTAATTTCTAATTTCTCTTACTTTCTTAAAATAATGGTTTGTGCTTATATTGACTGATTAATTTGTAATTTGAGCAACTGCTTTGAAGATAACGATATACAATATATTGACTAATGTTTAATATCTTGTTTGAAATTCTTATCATTGTTTTGTTTTTTCTCTTTAAAATAAAAAAGGAAATATCCTTGCTTCTAATCATGATGGAGGCCCAAATAATAACCTTTCAATTCAAACAACCCAAACACCAGATTAAACAATGATAGTTTTAACACTAGGCGTCAAACAGCAAAGGACCATAATGTTTGAAAGATGGTGAACAAATGAGGTGTGCACAATGACTGCTCTGCTCACTGCCTAGAGGGATTGAATGAGCAGCAGTACAGAGAAGGAAGCCAAGGAGGAGCTCAGAAGTTACTCTAAGTTGAGGGCATGGGCAGCTTTTGGAGAAGCAGTGGAGACTACAGCTCACAAGGGATAGAGTCACAGTGGTAGAAACTGCATAAAAGGGAAGTGCCAGAGAATTGCACATAGTTCATTGCACCCTTTTGCCAAAGACAGGTCAGAGAATGCATATGAGGAAAGACAGCAAGTGGACAAGCCTAAGGGACTATAAGCGACAGTGCTCAGATCGATCACGGAGCAGAAAAGAACTCCTACTGCCAACAAGCGGAATGGGACATTTCCTATTTTGGAGCCATCTGTTAGGGTACTAGGCAGAGTCATGGATCAGTAGTGTGGAAAATTAACCTTAAACTAAAACAGTTCTAGTTCCATCTCACCCAACAAAGCTTTAAAATAAGAAATAAAAGTTTTAAACTGTTATCAGAAAAATCTAACCACACCTCTAAAAGTTCAACAATAATTGTAACAATACAAAATAGCCAACCATTAAAAGGTGAAATTCAAAGTGTCTACTAAACAGTCAAAAAGTATAAAATGTGAAAGGAACAGAATAATACAATCCATAATCAGGAGAAAAATTAATCAGTTGAAAGTAGTTAATAGGAACAGCATAAATGAAATAAACAGTAACATCACTAGTCACATCTATTTGTGTGTTCAAGAAACTAAAAGTATGTTGAATATATTAGGTAAATATATGAAGGAGATAACACATTCTCACATAGAACTTTACAAATGAAAGCTAAAATATGTGATATGGAAAGCATTCTGGATAGGATCGATTGCAGATAATGTATTATGGATTAGTGACTTACAGACAGAGAAAGCCCCATCAAATATAAATTTCACAATTAAGAATTTTTTAAAAGTTCTTTTTGGGGGAAGCATTGGTGAACTGTTGCATAACTTCAACCAGCCAAATAGTCTAAAATAGTACCTCCTGAAAGAGATTCGTGAAAGGGAAAAACTGAAAAAGCTATTTTAAATGACGTTCAAATTTTTCAAAATGTGTTAAAAATTACAATTCCACATATTTTGGAGCTTTGTTGGAAACTCAACAAACTCCAAGCTCAAAAAGCTGAAAGAAAATTATACTATAGATTTAATGCAATCTGCTTCATATCACAACAATTTTTTGGTAGGATTTGAAAAACGGATTCTAAAATTAATATGGAAACATACACAGACTAAATAGTTAAAACAGAATCTTGAAAGGACAGTTTGAAATTTGTCCTATCTGATTAGATATCATGCTCTAAAGCTTCATGAGCTAAGGCTTTCCAGTTCTGATGCAAAGATATACACCTGTATGATTCAAATATAATAAACAAAGTATAAGTAGACTCATACTTTGATCAATTAATTTTTCAAAAAAAATACTAAGTATATCAAATTGAGAATAGATTTTTAAAAACAAGTAACATTGTAATAATTTTGTCTGTATTTTTAAAAAGCAATAACCTTAATCCTTACCATATTCTGTAAGCAAAAATTAATTCAACATGGATTATAGGCCTAAATGAAAAAGTTAAAACTAACACCTACACCTACAATGAAACAAAGGCAAATATTTGAGACATTTTTACAAATATTTTTTATTATATGAAAATATTATTCTTAAATATTGACAAATTTAACTTAATCAAATCAGATAGCAACTTAACCATTTTTTTTGTTTCGCCCCTCATATTTCACAGGCCCCACTTGTCCTTCTTTTCCTGTGGTCCCTATCAGGGAAAACATGGGCAACATGGTCACAACAGAGAGTAAACGCTGACCACACAAACTTCACCCAGTTGGAACGGTCACCTTTGTCCAGGCTCTAATTGCAATTAAAAAGTCCTCACCATTCCTTAATCACGTTATTCTGGACCAGGGATGTGCTTGTGTTTCTTTCCATAAAGTTTCACCACATGCAAAAATAAATGGTATCATACCTTCTCAGCATGCATGTCACATTATCACTCTAAACATTCAAGTCAAACTTCTCTATAGAGTAGATAAAAAAGATTAAATATTCACGGAAGCATATACACATATGCATAACAACATCTGAAGGAACTTTATCCATTATACTTCCAAACTGAAAATAATACATATGCTATCAGTACATAGACAAATGCTGTTTTATTTATATAAGGTATCATTAGCATGAAAGAGAATAAATTGTTGACATATCTTTCAAATAGTTGTATCTTAAAAGCATTACAATGCTAAAGGGAAAACATTCACAATGGTATATACATAGAAGTTCATTTATATGAAAACTTGTTTTTATTAATTTTGAGAAACAAATAGCAATGAGACAGTATCAAAACCGATTAATAGGACAGTTTCCATAATTAATGTATTGCATATTGTTGTCTTTGTAGTTGTTATTCATAGCACAAGCTGCAGACATGACATCCTGTTGAAACGTTATTAGTACAAATATTTCTTATCACTGAATTAAGAGAAAGTAACTGCATATCTAGCCTAACTATGTTGTAATATAGGTACAAAATGGTCCATCATTTATATCTTCTTCTTTTGTTTAGTTTTGTCAGAGATGAGTATCCCATTGTCATTTAAGTATTATAGTTACGTGAATTCAGCAAAATAATACAATATAGTTCAGTAGTCCATAAATACCTTTTTTTAAAATTCTTGTTTTATTGAAGTACAAATATCAATGAGATAGTTTTAAGATACCTTGACAAGATGGATTTGATAAATTAATACATTGAAAACTGTTTTCATAATGTTTTGGTATCATACAAGGTGCATGCATGATATTATACTTACAGACATTATTACACTGTATGTCTTTTATCAGTAAATAGAGTGTAGCTCTTTGCGTATCTTATTTTTTATACCTGAATTACATCAAAGATTCAATAATTAATACTTTCTACCTTGATATTTTCCTAGTGGTTGTCCATAGTACTAGAAGCTGACATAATATCCTGTCCAACCACCATTAGTGCAAATCTTGCCTCTCATAGAATTATGTAGAAGCACAGCGTTATCTATCCCAAGTGTACTGTCCATACACACACATCATGATTCTTCCTTTCTATACCCCTTCCTTTGTCTACACCTGTCAAAGATGAGCACTCCATTGTCATTCAACTAACTTAGGTGCTTTAACTCGACAACACAATCCAACACAGTCCAGCATTCCACAACAATGGTGAGTTATCCGAAGAAGTTGTTGACCATAGCCATTCACAGCTCAACTTAATATTATGGCCCCGCGATGTATACTTCATTTTTATACTTTTCTGCTGGATGGTTAAGACCTAGATAGAGGAAGACTTATATACCAACACAAGAACTTTATGTTTCTTATGAGGTCAGTGAAGTCCCCTCAGGGTTTATCTTGTAATCCTGTATCTTATTCTGTAGATTCTTTGTCTGTGTCATCCATATGGATGAGTCATGACCAATGCTTGACCAGTTTGCTCTCTGTGAGAGCCTGAGAGAAAGTTTTCTCCCCAGGCACACTATAGAACTTCGATCTCTTTCCTCTGGCTCCATAATCTCCTTGTTCAGAAAATTTGAAGCTCACCTGAGTTTTGCAGTACAGGTTCTCCTATGTCCTGAGTCTTTGCTGACCTTGAAAGGCTAGGAACAAAATGTTGGCTGGCCTTGTGGCTCTTCTATTTCTCCAACTTTGATCTCTGAACTTAGGTTGTTAACCATCCAGAAGAAAAGCTGATTAGTATCCTGCAGCATATGCCATTCACTTTGCCTTATCAGACTCAATTGATTTCAGTTGTTGTACATTTCCATTTGTATTTCTGCTTTTCGCTTCTTATACTAGGGAGACTATAGAATATTTGCACATGTGTGTCTTGTTTATTTCACCGACGAGTACATGTTCAAGTGGCATTCACTTCAATGTAAATGCTTCAAGTTTATCATTCTTTATACCTGAGTAATACTCCATTATACAGAAATACCACATCCACAACCATTCTTCATGTGATGGACATCTTGGTTGTTTCCAAGATTTTGCTATCACACATTGTGCTGCTATAAACATAGGTACACATATATCACTATGGTACAATGTTTTCAGTTCCTTTGGGAAAACTCCCAGTAGGGGGATAGCCAGCTTGAATGGGATTTCTAGTCCTACTCTTTTGAAGAGTCTCCACACTGACCTCCACAATGGTTGTACCAGTCTACATTCCCACCAGCAGTAGAGAAGTGTTCCTTTTTCCCCACTACCTCTCCAACAGTTGTTGTTGTTTGATTTCCTTATGATAGCCATTCTTTCTGGAGTGAGATGGTATCTCAGTGTTGTTTTTATTTGCATTTCACGAATGACTGGTGATGTGCAGCATTTTTTCATATATTTATTTGCTTCTTTAATTCGTCCTCTGAGAAGTATGTATTCATCTCAGATGCCCATTTCTGAATTGGATCTTTAAATTTGAGGGCCCTGTTATATCTTAGTTCTTTATATATTCTAGACAGTAGACCTCTGTCTGATTGCTTATTAGTTAGGATTTTTTCAAAATTTGTAGGTTGTCTTTTTACTCTGTTGACAATTTCTTTTGACATGCAGAAGTTCCTTAAGAAGAGTTGATTCCAGTTGTTGATTCTTTCAAGTGCTTCATGTGCAAATATGTTTGTTCATGAACACTTTATTAATAGCAATGAGACAGTTTTAAATCAAATTAGTAGGACAGATTCAACAATTGATACATGGCACATTGTTTTCATAGTGGCTTTTTGTTATACAAGGTGCATACATGATACTCTATCTATAAACACTATTAGAGCAGATGCCTGTATTCAATGAATTAAGAGAATGTACCTGTGTACCTATCTTTATTTTCAAATCTGAATTATAGTAGAGTTTCAATAACTAATACTTTTTACATTGTTATCTTCCTAGGGATCTTCAATAGTACAAGGAGCAGACAGGCTATCTTGTCTAAACGCTATTAGTGCAAATCATTCTTCTCATGGAATTACGCAAAATTACTGCATATCTATCCTAACTGTATTGCTTATACACACACCGAATGGTTCTTCCTTTGTATTCCCTCTTTTTTGTTTAGTCCTGTCAAAGAAGGGTATTTTCTTGTCATTCAATTATTATAGGTGCTTGACTTCAGTGAAACAATCCAACACAGTCCAGCAGTCCACAATACTAGCGGGTTATCAGAAGTTGTTGGCTACAGCCATTTACAGCTCAGCTTATTATTATGGCCTTATTTTATATACCTCATTTTAATACTTTACTGCTTCATAGTTAAGACAAAGATAAAGCAAGACCCATAGAACAAAAAATGTAACTTTTGTATCTGATGAGATCAGGTACTCTCAGAGTTTATCCTGTAACCCTGTACTTCACTTTGTAGATCCTTTGTCAGTGTCAGCCTTGTGGATGAGTCACAGCCATTGCTTGACCAGCTTGCTCACTGTAAGAGCCTGAGAGAAAGTTTTCTCTCCCTGTAACTCTCCTTAAGCACACTATAGATCATCTATCACATTCCTCTGTGGCTCCATAATCCCCTTGATCAAAAAATTTGGGGCACAACTTAGTTACATGATGGAGAACAACTCAGGTTCTCCTGTATCCTGAGTCTTCACTGACCTTGAAAGGCTAGGGCCAAAATGTTGTCTGACCTTGCAGCCCTTTCATTTCTCCAATTTTTGATCTGCAAACTTACCTTGTTAATCATCCAGAAGAGAAGCTGATTATTACCCTGCGAAATATTCAGTTCAGTTTACCCTATCTGACTAAATTCTTTTTAGTTATTATATCTTTCAATTTGTATTTCTTCTTTTGATTTCTTATACTAGGGACACTATACGATATTTGTACATGTCTGTCTGGTTTATTTCACTTATGAGTATATATTCAAGTGGCATCTACTTTAATATAAATACTTCAAGTTTATCATTCTTTATAGCTGAGTAATAATCCATTGTATAAAAATACCACATCTTTTTCAACCATTCCTCATGTGACGGGCATCCTGGTTGTTTCCAAGATTTGGCTATCACAAATTGTGCTGCTATAAACATAGGTGCGCATACATCACTATGATATGATGTTTTCAGTTCCTCCAGGAAAATTCCCAATAGGGGGATAACTGGCTTGAATGGGACTTCCAGTCCTAGTTTTGTGAGGAGTCTCCACACTAATCTCATATTATACTTTAAATTGACACAACTCAACTTTGTTAAAGATAAGATCAGAGGCTTCCTACAGATGGTAAGATTGATTCCTGTGGAGAAGAAAAGAATTTCCTTCGGAATTGTGAATGCTTTATATTTTTTTTTATTTTTGATAATTGTTTCAGGAGTGGGAACATCCGTGAAAAGTTTTCACCTTAAAACTAATTTTCTTATGTGTAATTTTACTGAAATAAGTTGGTTCTTTCTAGAAAAGATTTTCAGGTTTATCTTGTGACTTCTTAGATGTATCCTACAAATGGCTGAAAATACTCTCCTATCCAATGGCACAAAAAAGATACAGAATTCAGAGAACTTCAGAATCATTTTTACTGTCACTGCAGGTGGGGGATGTTTATGGGAGTTGGATGATCCTAGGGTGATGTAGCCCTTTAATATTTGAAACAAACAAATGAATTTCTGGTGCTAGGAATTTGTCATGGGAGGCCTAGAATTCAGAAAAAAATTGGCCATGTTAACTATTAATCAATGTTGTGTAATGATAACACCAGAAACCTATAAGTACAATGAACTGAATTCTAAGATGAGTTCCTAGGATAGAGTCATAAGTTTTCTCCAAACCCTATCATATTAAATGATAGAAAGGACTAGTAAATTTAAGAAAGTACCCTCCCATAGTATAACCAGTATGAGGGAATCTTGATTTTACTTAATTTAGATCTTTAAGTGAACACTGAGGAAGAAACATCTTTAGAAATTCATAAAATTATAGAATATCTGCAGAAAAATCTCTGTGAGCATGCTTTAAAGCTCTGGCATGTAAAACTACCCCAACAGTCTAGAATGAGTTTTGACACCCAGTGTTTGGTCCCTTTCCAGGGCTTTCTGCCAGTGTCTACAAATATGACCACTTATTCTTGTTTGGAAGATCAAATACCTATAATAACTGCCAAGAACATATGTAAGGGGATATAGGAAGTTATAGAAAAAGAGGTCTGTATTCAAGTAGGTGAAGTTTGCTCCAAACCATAGCTCACAGTAGTCTTTGTCAGACAAAACCCTGTTTTGAAATTATTTTCTCAGTTTCTAAGTGGAAAATGCCCTGTTGGAATAAACTATCTTAGCTACAGGCAAAGTCTTTATGTGAGCTCCCTAATGCACTGATGAAGCCTGTTATGCCAGAAAAGGCTCACATTAATCTTTTGAAGTATCTCCTTTATAAAATTTTAATCCAAAATCATTACAGCATCCCTGAATGAGCTTCATATGTTAATATTTTCAGTAAAGACTTTCAGAATGTAAAACTGGTGATTCTGATTATTTACTTAATCAGCCATTTTATTTATATGTGAGGAAAAAGATAAATCATGAAGAACAGTGATAAATTATCATCAATTTATTCAGATTGTGATTTCAGTTGCTCACCAGGAAGTAATGTCCTTATTGGAGCAAATCAGTTAAATTGCTGGCACATGGACATGCAACTATTGATGCAATGAAAGCTCCCTCTTCGCCTATTAAGGACAAAACATAAAATCAGTATTTTTCACCCAACAAATACTATACTGCTTCACAAATTCCAGCAGCAGCCTTTCCTGATAAGCAAAACTCAGTAAACTAGAAAAAAGGAACATCCTCAGTCTAATAAAATGATTTTATGAATTACACAAAATGGTGAAAATCTGAAAAAAAATTTTATCTAAAATTAGAAAAATGACAACATGATAGCACCTCCCACTGTTCAATATGGTACTTGATATTTTAGTCGGGGAAGTTAAATTAAGAATTTTTTTTCAAAGAGAATGAAGAAAAGCCATGCAAATTGGAAAGTAAGGAGCAAAAATGTAATTGTTTTAGGTTCCACAATCACATACACAGAAAATCTTAAATGATTCTGGAAGAATCTATCATAGCTTTAAAACCCAGTTTTATACCCAGCTAATAGAGGAACTGAAAACGTCATAATACAGGGATATGTGTGCACCCAAGCTTATAGCAGCACGATTTGTCATAGCTAAATCTTGGAAACAACTCAAATGCCTATCAACTGAAGAATGGATAAAAACTGTTTGGTAATTTTATACAATGGAGTATAGAAAATATAAACTCAAAGCTTTTGTAGGTGAATGGATGCAACTAGAGATCATACTCAGTGAAATAAATCAGAACACATATGTAAACATCACCTTGTCTCCGTAGTGTAAAAACCTCAAAGAATAAATAAAATCTGAAAGGTGCAATAGATAATGTTAAACAAACTTTTCGAAACAAAGGTGCAATTGGGATGAGGGAAAGGAAAAAAGGAAAGAAGGAATATACTTATACACAGGATAGCTACAATAAGTGTACTGCTGATTTCTACTGACCTATTGAAAGGACAATTAATAGTTAATTTTCAGCTTTTTTAAACATTTTTGAAGAGTTTCACCCATTTATGCATGGTGATCTGAACAACTAATTTGAAGACAACAATATGCAATATAACAACTCACTGTTTTGAATTTCTACCATTTTGTGTAGTGAAATTCTGTATCATTTTTAACGTTTTTTGTTTGTTTTTAGTTTTGTTTTGTTTTTGTATTTAGGACAGGGTTACAGGGTGTACAGGGTCTCACTGCATAGATCAGACTCATTGTGATCCTTTTGTTTACAGCCTCCCAAGTGTTAGGATTACAAGCATGCACCACCATGCCCAGTCTCAATTGCCATCTGATTTCTCCTTAGTTGGGGACTGGGAATGCAGGCCTGGGGACTGAACTCCCGGCCCCTAGTTTGCCTAAGCAGGTACTTTAATCTGCTGAGTTATTTTGCCAGCCCTCTAATGGTTTAAAATATATATATATATATATATATATATATATATATATATATATATATATAAATGCTCTTTAAAAATTAAAAATGAAAAGGCTGGGTGTGGTGGTGCATGCCTGTAATCCCAGCACTCAGGAGGCTGAAGCAGGAGGAGTGTTGTGAGTTCGAGACCAGCCTGAGCTACAAAGTGAGTTCAAGGCCAGCCTGAACTGCATAGTGAGACCCTGTCTCAAAAAGACAAAAAAATAAAATTAAATTAAAATTAAAAATGATTAGAAACCTAGTTTAACAAGATTTAAGGGCTTAGGACATAGATCAATAACACAGTGGCACAGGGGCACAGTGCTTGCCTGTTAAGTGCAAGGTCCTGACTTTGATTCCCAATCCCTCCCCCCTAAAAAAAGAAATGGAAAGAAAGGAAGGAAGGAAGGAAGGAAGGAAGGAAGGAAGGAAGGAAGGAAGGAGGGAAGGAAGGAAGGAAGGAAGAAAAAAACAGATTTCAGGATATACAGTCAATAAATATATAAAATATCAGTCAGATATTAATATAGCCACTCCGGCTCTCCTTTAGTTTCTACTTGAATGGTATGTATATCTTTCTCCTTTTGCTTTTATATATCTTTGCATTTGAATCAAAATTTGTATTTTACAGATAACATATACTTAGACTATGTCTTTTAAATTTATTCTGCCAATTTCTGTCATTTAAACGAAGTATTTAATGCAATTACATTTAATATTTTCACTAATATAAAATTTTCTGTCATTTTGTTTGCTATGTCTGTTTTTTCATATACCTACATTATCTTCTTTTACATTACATAGATGTTTTAAGTTTTAATTTCTTTGTCATTCTTTGTTTAATACACGTTTGTGATACACAGAAAGTACATTCATCCTGGGGAGTTGGAACATGCACATATCACATCTCGACATTAATCTCCCTTTCACCTCTCTTCTCTCCCTTCTCCCTTCATTTCTAGATTTCCTTTCCATTTGCAAAATATCTATGTCCTCTTTCCTATTATTTATATTTTATTTTGATTTTTAAATTACTTATGATTTGGATATCTCATGTGAAGGAAACCATGTAGTATTTAAGCTCCTGTGTCTGATTTATTTTATTAAGAATTATGGTCTCAAGGTGCATCATTTTCCAAAACATTGGCCAACTTTATCTTTCTCTATGATTGAGAACTTGTCTGTTGTGTATGTATTCCCCTTTTTATTTACACATGTGTCTGCTGATGGACAGATAACTTTGAAGAGTTGCCTCTTCTTAAATGTGCTGCTATAAACTTGGGTGTCATATGTTTGATTAAAACTTTAGGAAGGTAGCTAGAATGGGAATAGTTGGGTTGAAAGGAATTTCTAATTTTTAGTTTTTAGTGATTGTATGAGTTTACACCCACACAATGACATATGTGCTCCTTATAACCTACAGCCTTACCAACACTTTTTATTTGTTTTTAATTCTTATTTTAAAATCTTGTTTTTTAATTCTTTTTTTTTAAGTATTTAGGACAGGGTCTACAAGGTCTAACTACACAGATCGGATTCATAGTGATCTTCCTGTTTTCAGCCTCTAAAGTACTGTCTTAGCAGGACCCGCATGGCATGCCAGGGATCAAACTCCAGTTCCTGTGCATACCTAAGCAAGTGCTTTGGTCCACTGAGCTATCTGGAAGGCAATCATTTTTTAGTTCTTTTTTATTATGAATATTTTTTTCCATAATGTTGTTAACAAATAGCAATGAGACAGTTTTAAATCAGATTAGCAGGACAATTTCAATAATTGATACATTGCATATAGTTTTCTTAGTGGTAATTTGTTGTACAAGATGCAGATATGATATTCTATATACAAACATTATTAGAGCAGATTCCTCTATTCATTATCAGAATGTAGCTGTGTATCTGAATCTTCAGAAACAAAATGGTCATTCAATTCTAGCCCCTTTTTTGTTTAGTTTTGCCATTTAAATATTATAGGTGTGTTAACTCAGTAAAATATTCCAAAATCGTTTGGAAGTCCATAATAGTAATGGATTTTCTATATGTCTGGCAATGTCAGAAGTTGTTGACTTGAGTCCTTTGCAACTCAGCATAATAATATGGCTTCATTCTTACACTTCATTTGTATACTTTTCTGCTGGATGTTTAAGACCAAGTCACTGAAGCATACAGAACACCAAATAACTTCAACCCAAGTAAAAACACACCAAGACATATAATAGTCAAGATCCCAGAAATTCAACACAAACATAATATACTGAAAGCTGCTAAGGAGAAGAAGCAGATCACATTCACAGGAAAACCCACCAGAATTACAGCCTACTTCTCTTCACAAACCATGGAGGTAAGAGCATGGAACAGTGTTCTTCAAGTCCTGTATGAAAACAAATTCCAGCCCAGTCTATTATATCTTGTAAAACTCTCTTTCAAGTTTGATGGAGAGGTGAAATACTTCCATGACAAAGAACAACTAAAGAATTTAAAGATGAGAAAGCCATCCCCACACAGGCTACTGAAAGAAGTTCTAGAGAGAGACCACAATGATCAGAACTCCACTAATGAGAACAGAAGGAACCCACTAAATAGCACAGACAATTAAACACAGGATACAAAGAAGCAAACAACAGCAGGTAAATACCATGAAAACATAAGTTAACACATTTTAATTTAGCCATCAATGTAAATGGCCTCAATTCGCTAATTAAAAGAAATAGACTGGCATAGTGGATTAAGAAACAAAATCCAACAATATGCTGTATACAAGAAACACACTTAACTCAAAAAGACATTGATAGGCTCAAAGTCAAAGGATGGAAAGTAATACTACATGCCCTAGTACCTCAAAAAAAAAGGAGGAGTAGCAATTAGGTTCTCAGACAATCTCAACTTCAAACCAAGAAGGATGAAACAACACAAGAGAGGCCACTTTATATACAGGACCACCCAACTGTATAAAACCAATCTTAATGGACATGAAAAACCTATTTTCTAAGAACACAATATTAACAGGAGATCTTAACACCCCCTTATCTCAAAAAAGATAGCTCAACCAGACAAAAAATTAGTAAAGAAGTAGCAAAAATGAACCAGAGCTTGGAACAAATGCATCTGGTGGACTTATACAGAGTGTTCTACCACACCACAGCTGAATACACATTTTTTCAGCTGCACATAGGTCATTTTCCAAAATAGATCACATCCTAGTCCATACGTCATGGTTGTATATGAAAGAAAACAGAAATAATCCCATGGATATTATTTGATGATAGTGCAATGAAAATGGAACTAAACAACAAAAGAAACCAGGAAAACCCGCTAACCTCATGGAAACTGAACAACACGCTACTCAGCACTCAGTGGGTCACAGAAAAAATTAAACAGGAAATTCAGCAATATATACACTTCAATGAAAATTCAAGCACAACTTACCAGAATCTATGGGATGCAAGGAAAGAAGTGCTTAGAGGGAAAAATCATAGCTAGGAACTCACACTTTAGGAAAACAGAACAGGAACAAATATACACCCTAATGTTGCTCCTCTGATATCTAGAAAAAGAAGAGCAAATGAAACCCAGAGCAAAAAGACGGGAAGAAATCATACAGATTAGAGCAGAAATTAATTCAATTGAGATGAAAAAAATAGTTCAAAGAATCCACAAATCAAAAAATTGGTTCTTTGAAAGACTAAATAAAGTTGATAAGCCTCTAGCTAACGTCATCAAAAAGAGGAAAGAAAAAATTCAAATACAAGCAATAAGAAATTAAAAGGGTGAAACCACCACAGACACAGTGGAAATCCAAAAGATTGTCAATAGCTACTTAGAGAATTTTTATGCTCACAGAGTAGAAGACACAAATGAAATGGACAGATTCCTAGAAAGGTACAAATTCCAAAACTGAACCTGGAAGATACAACAACTCTCAATAAGCTAATAACAGGCAATGATATAAGAAATTAATAAAAGCCTACCGACAAACAAAAGTCCAGGTCTTGATGGATTCACAGCTGAATTCTACAAGAAATTTATAGAAGATATAATCCCTACACCACTCAAACTCTTCAATGAAATTGAAAAGGAAGCAGTTCAGAAATGGGCATCTGAGATGAATACACACTTCTCAGAGGACAAATTTAAAGAAGCAAATTCACATGTGAAAAAATGCTGCACATCACTAGCCATCTATGAAATGCAACTTAAAACAACACTGAGATACCCTCTCCCTACAGAAATATTGGTTATCATAAGGAAATCAACCAACAACAAATGTTAGAGAGGTCTAGAATATATAAAGAACTAAATATATTAGGGCCCTCAAATTTAACGACCCAATTCAAAAATGGGCATCTGTGGGGAAAAGGGAACACTTTTCCACTGCTGGTGCAAATGTAGATTGGTACAATCACTCTGGAGATCAGTATGGAGACTCCTGAAAGAGTAGGATGGAAATGCCACTTAAGCCAGCTATCCTTCTACTGGGAATTTTCCCAGAGGAACTGAAAAAATTATATCATAGTGATATATGTGTACCTATGTTTATAGCAGCACAATTTGTGATAGCAAAATCTCGGAAATGGCCAAGATGTCTGTCACATGAAAAATGATTGTAAAATATGTGGTATTTCTATATAATGGAGTATTGCTCAGGTATAAAGAATGATAAGCTTGAAGCATTTATATTGAAGTGAATGCCACTTGAACATATACTCATCAGTGAAATAAACCAGACACACATGTGCAAATATCCTATAGTCTCCCTAGTATAAGAAGTCAAAAGAAGAAATACAAATAGAAGTGTGCAACAACATCTAAAAAGAATTGAGTCAGATAGGGCAAACTGAACGGCATATGCTGCAGGGTACTAATCAGCTTTTCTTCTGCATGGTTAACAACCTATGTTCACAGAACAAAGTTGGAGAAATAGAAGAGCCAAAAGACCAGCCAACATTTTGTCCCTAGCCTTTCAAGGTCAAAGAAGACTCAGGACATAGGAGAACCTGTACTGCAACATCATGAAATTCAGTTGAGCTCCAAATTTTCTGAACGAGGAGATTATGGAGCCACATAGGAAAGAGACTGATGATGTATAGAGTGCCTGGGGAGAGTCACATGGAGAGAAAACTTTCTCTCATTCTCTCACAGAGAGCAAACTGGTCAAGCATTGGCCATGACTCATCCACATGGCTGACACAGACAAAGGATCTACAGAGTGAGGTACAGGATTACAAGGTAAACCCTGAGGGCACTTGACTGACCTTGTCAAATACAAAAGCTACATATTTTATTACATAGGTCTTGCTTCCTATCCAGCAGAAAAGTATAAAAATGAGGTATATAATGTGGGGCCATAATAATAAGTTGAGCTGTAAATGACTATAGTCAACAACTTGTTCAGATAACTCACTATTATTGTGGAATGCTGGACTGTGTTGGATTGTGTTGTCGAGTTCAGATACCTAAATTGGTTTAATGACAATGGAGTGCCCATCTTTGACAGATCTAGACAATAAAAAGGTGGATACAAAGGAAGAACCATGATGTGTGTGTATAAACACTACAGTTATGATAAATATGCTGTGCTTCTGCATTATTCTATGAGAAGCAACATTTGCATTAATAGGTGGACAAGATATTATGTCGGCTTCTAGTACTATGCTCAGCCACTAGGAAAATAACAAGGTAGAAAGTATTAATTATTGAATCCGTGATATAATTCAGGCATAAAAATAACATAAGTAAACAGCTACACTCTCTTAATTCATTGATTAGAGACATCTGCTATTATAATGTCTATAAGTATAATATCATGTACACACCTTGTACGATACCAAAACATTACAAAAACAGTTTGCAATGTATTAATTTATCGAATGCATCCTGTTAATTTGTCTTGAAACTGTCTCATTGCTATTTATTGTTCAATAAAATAAAAAAGAATTAAAAATAAATAAATAAATAGAAGCATGACCTATGGACCAGTATATGGTCTATTTTATAAAATGACCCATGTACTGCTGAAAATTTCAGTTCTTTATGGTATTCTTTCTGGAGTAAGATGGAATTTACACTGTTGTAATCTGCATTTCTCTAGTGACCAACGATGTTCAGCATTATTTTCATGTACTTGACCATTTGTAAATATTCTTCTGAAAAAGGGCCTATTCATTTCAGTGTCCCATTGTTTTATTGCATCTTTCATTTGGGGATTTTTAGTTTTTGAAAAAAGATAATTATATATTCAAGTGCCACAGAGATATCTCAGTGGTTTAAGTACCTGCCTGGCAAACTCAAGGACCCAGCTCCAATCCCCAGTGCCACATGCGATGCCCCTCACCCAGCTGGCCACCAGAACTAGGCATGGTAGTGCATGCTTGCAAACCCAGCCCTGGGAGGCTGAGACACAAGGATCCCTGCCAGTCTGAGCTGCATAGCAAGACCCTGTAACAAATACATAAATTTAAAGGAAAATTTTTAAAACTTTATATACTCTAAATGTTAGTCTACTGTCTGAGAAATGCCTGCAAAACATTTTTTTATTACATTGTAAGTTGTTTCTTCACTTTGTTGGTCATTTTCTTTGCTGTACATGAAATTTTAATTTGATAAAATTCTAGTTGTTAATGTTTGGTGATATTTCTTGTGCAACTGAGGTTCTATTCAGGAAGTACTTGCTTTGTCTATGATTTTTCTGCTTATTTTATATTCCAAAATGTATGTTTCTGGTAAGTATTGAGGTTTTGATCCATCTTGATTTTAGTGTAATACATGGGGAGAGTCTGCATGTAGCTTCAATCTTCTATATGCAGGTACAGTTTTCCTAGCACCATTTGCTGACAAAGCAGTCTTTTTCTAGCATATGCTTTTGGCCCCATTGACAAATACTAGAAACCTACATTTGTGTGGGGGTAGTTCCTGCATTCTCTGTTACGCTCCAGTGATCTGCATGTCTGTTACTGTGCAAGGGCATGATGCCCCATGCAGGCTGTAAATTACTGCTACTTACAGGTAGACTGAAGACCATGAATGGTAGGAGGAAGGAAAACAGAAAACTGAGAAAGGCATAAATATGTAAAAAGAGAAGGAGAGAAGAGAAATAACAACAATGCAATACAGACGGATCAAACTCTTTTGGAACTGTTTATAAAGCTGGAGTGAAAAGCTAGTGTTGAGCAGGTTTAGGAGAACATTGTGGGAATAAGAGACAGGATGCACATGCATTAGAGAATGAGGAAAGCTGTGTGATGCTCGTAGTTTATAGTTAGCTTGTCATACACACACACACACACACACACACACACACACACACACACACACACACACACACACACATATATATATTGGAAAGAGGACAGAAAGAGAAGAAAGTTAAGGGAATGACAAAGAAGAAAAGAGGAAAGAACAAAGAAAAAGTCAGAAAACAATAGCCCTTCCCTAAAAAGCTGCAAAAACACAGAACGAAAATGTCCTCAAAGTCTCATTCATATTGCAGTCTGAATCCAACTAACAAGCTCTTCTCCCCATGTTCACCTGTGAGGAAGCTGAGTCCTATAGGGGTTGTCCAGATGGATTTCTGGGCCTGGGTTTTTTCTGCTCCTCAGTCCTCCTTGGAGCACAATGCTGAAAACCCATTACTTCTCATCCTTCTCAGTCCACAGAATGCTACCTGCTGCTGCAGATCACCAAGCTGCCCCACAGTCTGCTGAATTGCCTCTGAGCAAGGAAATACATAAATCTGAATGGTCCTCTGAGCCTTTCTCCCCACTGTATGCCTTCCTTGTAGCATGGCTAACTGTAGGCCTTTGTTCTGTCCCAAGATTTGAGCCCCTCAGTTAATGTGAGGAGAGGTGGGTGCAGTATGATTGGCCCAGCACCCATTTGCCAGCCAACTTGTACCAGGGTCCTCTCAGCCCCCACTATTTTCCTTGCATTGCACTTTCTTAGCTGCTTCTGTGTTCTTTCATCAGAAGGTTTTGGCTAAGCACAGTAATGACACTTTCTGGCCAGGGCACTACTTTCTAGCTTTTTGTCTTTCACCCTTATCTGCTGGCTCACTCCCAAAGTGTCATTCCCCATCCCACAAATTCAAGGATCTCCAGGAGTCACTGAGTACAGAAGTCAGTTAGGGATAGCAGGGGCTACTGGGTGCTTCCCAACAGTGAGTGGTAGGCATTGAGCAGACATCACTTGGACACAACTCCTGATGTTTGTGAGAAGAAAAACGTTCTATTCCTGGGACAACCTCGTATCTTCTCCTTTTACAGTCTCACTGTTTACAAACTGCCTGCTCACATGAGCCTAAAGCTGTGGTTTTCTCAATGCATACCTCCAGGTCCCTGATTAGAATCATGTGCTTGTTTACCCCAGAGGCTCACTGGTGCTTTCTCAGACACTAGTCAGGGTTTCAATTTATCTGATGCTGTGGTTTGCAAATGTATCACCTACTATGTTTGTCTTCCTGGTAGGAAAGATAAAAAAGTTAGGAGCTAATTTCAGCAGTCTGGACACTGGTGGAGTGCCAGTATCCTACCTCAGGACATTAGACTGTCTCCCAAGATGTCAGGTGTGTAGACCTAGAGGACTGGGTGTTGCAGGCCAAGAACAATCCAGCTTCCTTTTCTAAACCCCACCTCCACCCCATTCTGAATTTGGATCTGATGAGTTACTCCTGTTTCTAATTTTCTTTGTTTTTCCTGTCTCATTGTGCCTGTATTTTCTGGTATATATATTGGAACCCTCTTTCTCTTCTTGATGCCACTTAGTTGTACTAGATGGAACTCATTACTTTTACTTCTTTTACCATACAATTTTGGGTTGTTTATAGACTATAATTGTTTATAGATTGTCTAATAGATTATAATTACTGATAGTCTTTTAGGTTATAATTAACATCTTCAAACAGACTAACTTGGTTTAGATTGAGGGGAGTTTCATTTCATGCACATAACAAAAATTTTATTCTGTTCTGTGTGGCTCCACTTCTTCCTCTTCTTTTGAGTTGTTATTGTCATACAGTTGTATCTTGATACATTGTATTTTTTGCCAACACAGATTTGTATGTCTTGTTTATTAGAGCAATCTTTTAAATAAAATAGAAAAAATTAGAATTATAAGTTGAAAATACATTTACATTGCTCTTTATGTTGCTCTTTATATATACCTAACTCTTTACCTTTACTGGTGCCCTTATTTCTTTAAGGTTGATTTCATTCATTCCTTAGACTTTGTTCATTTTCAGGTGGACTGTCTTCAGTAGTTCTTGTAAAACAACTTTGCTAATATTTTTTTCAGGTTTTATTTATCTGACGTTTCCTTATTGCAACTTTTTTTTTTAAAGAATCTGCACTGGATTTAAACATTACCAGTGCCAACACTTTGAGCTTGCTGTCTTACTTGCTTAGGTGACTCCTGGTGAGAAATCAACCCTCCATGAGGCCAAGAGTCCTTTACACTAACAGAAGCATTTCTATTTGTGGCTTTCATGAGTTTTTACTGTTGTACATGATGGTGTGTGTGGTGATGGGCCACGAATGTCTCTGGCTGTGAGTTTTCTGTTTCTTCTATATTGAAAACTTTGCAAACCCCCAGTGACCTGAAAGGAGTTCTTTAGTTCTGATTTCTACACATTCAAATCTGCTATTGAATTCCTTTAGTCAATTTTTCATTTCTTTTTTTTTTTTTTTTTTTTTTTTTTTTGGAACAGGGGTTTGAACTCAGGTCCTTGCTCTTGCCAAGGAAGCGCTTATTCCACTGAGCCATCTCCCCGGCCCCTTTCATTTCATTTTTGCTAGTTTCTAGATTTATAATTTGTACCTCTTCATTAATTTTTGTTATATTAATGCATTAACAGTGGAAAAATATTTGCTGAATGGCAAGTTATAATCTCTTTATTTAAATGCAACTCTTTTTGCTTCTTTCAATTTTTTTTTTTTGTGGAACCGGGGATTGAACTCAGGCCCTTGCACTTGCCAGGCAAGTGCTTATTCTACTGAGCCATCTCCCTGACCCCTCTTTCAATATTTATAATAGAAAATTTTAAGTGTTTGTCTAATGAGTTCACAAGCACTTTCCTCAAGAACAGTTTGTATTGATTGCTTTGTTCAGCATCTGAGACTTACTCATCTTTCTTTCTTCTTCTTCTTCTTCTTCTTCTTCTTCTTCTTCTTCTTCTTCTTCTTCTTCTTCTTCTTCTTCTTCTTCTTCTTCTTCTTCTTCTTCTTTTTTGTATTTTACGGAAAGGTCTATGGGTTGTTCAGGGACTCACTACTAGATCGGACTTGCACTCATCTGCCTGATTACAGCCTCCCAAAGGTTGGGATTACAGGAGTGAGCCACCATGCCCAGTCTCAATTGTAATCTCAACACTCCCCTGGGGCAGGGCCAGCACAGCAGGCAGGGGGAACAAATCCAGGTCCCTGTGTCTGCATGCAGGTCCTTCATCTTCTTGTTTCTTCACATGCATCACAGGTTTTGTTAAAAACTGAATTCTGTTCCTCTTCAAGGTTTGTTTTTATCACTTTCTTGAATGACATTCCTGAGCTAATTATCAAAGTTGGCACTCATTCTTATTATTAATCACAGTATTCTCTGCTCATTGAACTTAGTGGTCAGCTAGTGTTTGGACAGAGATAGCTCAAACGTGTAGAAACAGTTAAGTCTCCTACTCTTTGCCATCATGGTCTACATGTCCATTGAAGAATGTCTTCCACACTCATGCAGCAGTCTGGAAGGCTTCCTTAGCCTTTACTTCCTATGTGTTCAGAGTCTGAATGTCAGACTAGCCAGAGGTGAGATTTATGAATTTTATGATCTTTTCTGAGTGTGCTTGGAGCCCTAGACATATGGACATTCCTAAACATATACACTGATTTCTAGATTTCTACATTAGAAGAATACATTATAATTTTCAAAGCTCCCTGTAAATATGTCATTTCCCAGCTTTTTTCCTTAGAATTTTGGTTATCCTAGGTTACTGCAAATGCTATATACCACCTCAGATGTGTACAACATTAAACACTTTCCTACCACTGTTTTGATAAATGTCCCTAAAGAAAAAAACTGTCCTCATGAAGTGAAAATTGATGTAGGCTCCTTTTAATTTCCATGTTTCAAATAAAAGTGAGCTTGACAGGATTTTCATTGCATTTACGGAGGAGAGAATGTTTGAAGGACCTTCCTCTGCTATTTTCACAGTATTTTCTGCCTGTTCCCACTTTGATAGTTAGTCTTTTTACTCACCAATTTAAACAAAATACTTTGCTCAGCTTTGGAAGTTTGAATTTCCCTGGAGAACCTCATTTAATATATGTCATTAATATGTTTTCAAGGCCTGGTTAAATAGCTCAGAAGATTAAAGGCACCTACAAGCAGGCACAGGGGCCAGGGTTTGATGCCTGGGCCTGCAGTGTTGACCCTGTCCCCGGGGTGTGCTGAGACAGCAATTGAGACTTGGCATGGTGGCAGTGCACCTGTTGTCTTAGCTCTTGGGAGGCTGTAAACAGGCATATCACTATGAATCCAATGTAGTAGTGAGGCCATAAACACCCTGTAGACTCTTCTGTAAACTACAGAAATAAATAAATAAATAATAGAGTTTGTGTTGTACTTAATCTCAAAACTGTGGAAATTAACACCTACCAGAAATGTTACCCAAAAGGTTAAACATCTCTTATTTTCTTCTTTCTGAAAATTGTTTATAGTGGTTTTCTGTAAAAATTGTTTACATTTGAAATACAACATGGGGCTGTGAAATGTAGTCATGGAAACCATGACAGTAGGGTAAAAAAAAAGATTTGAGGCTTTACTGAGTGCCTTTGATTTTCTAAATACAATAGCTCCTTCAGCAAATTCAATTCTACCATATGGTGAACTAAGTGTGGTAATTTTCTGTGCTTGCAAATAGAATTCTGCAAAATGTGATTTCTGGTAAGTCAGTGTGCTCCAAGGGAGCCCAAACTCCACTTGTCCTCATGATTCCCAGGATATTAAATGCCAGTGCTTACATAATGCAAACAAACAGCACTTAATTTTAAGAATCTCCCCAAATGTAGATTGAAATTCATCACAGTCATTTTACATAAAAGGTAGGAAAGTCACAGATCCCTTTGCAAACTCATTGTTGATCATCTACCTGGAACTCTACTTTGGCCTGAGATTAATCTGCACTCTCTCCACCATCCCAAACCAAAATTACTGCCCATTTTTTCTTCTTGGGACAAATATTTTCTTTGTCTTGATCTTTAAACATAAATCATCTTTTGCTGCAAGGAATCAGAAAATCTCATTTGCCTAACAAACAGCATTTATGACTTTCTCCTGCACCTTCAGGATGACTGAGGAAGGCATGCGTTAACGTGCAGAACCACGAGCTCAGGCAACTCACCTGCATGTATTCAAAAGTAGTGCCAGGTGGAATAGCAGATAATCCAGAACATCTTGCCAGGGCAGTGTCAAAAAGATAAGGCTAAGCCAGACCATGCAAATGCATTTCAATTCTCTGTATCACATTTTCTAAATTCTTATTGACAAAAAATAGTTGCAAAATCAAGCCAACATCAAAGGGAATTAAGATATGCTCTTCCCATTTAAGTGGGTTGATAGAGTGAATGTTTATTTCACAATAAAGCACAGTACCAAAATCCAGTATTTTTTAAAAAAATCTCTTATTTGCTTATTCATTTGGTAATTCTCACTACTGAGCTCAGATCCTTTTGTCTCACTCTGCCTAGTGGTGGAATTACAGCTGTGTACCACCACACTCAGTTGTGGTAGCAAGCATGGCCCAAGGCTAGCATGGCATGCAGTACCAGGGATGAAACTTGGGAACCTGCACTTGCCAAGCAGGTGATTAGGCCACCGAGCTACCTCCCCAGCCCAAACCAGGCTTTTGTTTTCACATAATCTCTATCTTCCCATGCGCAAAATACATTCTTCCAAATTTACCCCTAAAATCACAGCAAGCATAGCATCAGACTCAAAATCCAGAATCTCATTACCTATATTTGGGATGCATTTAGCTCCTCTTAACTCAGGGATTTATGGACTAAAACCATGAATTATCTGTCAGCCACACAGCTGATATAAGTAACTTGGGTAAGATAGATACAACAAATACTCCTATCATTAAAAAAGGAAAAATAGAAACACATCATAATCTCTGGTTCATATAATTTGGAAATTTGCAAAGCAAATGGCACAGGCTTTAACATAATGTGAAATTTAAATCACATAAGTTAGAAAACTTATTTTCTAACTTCTCTTGCTTCAAAAGTGGACCAAAATATGATACACCTTGTAGTGCACTTAGGAGGAAAAAGAATGATATGGAATGACACCCTACGTATTCACTCACAAAAGGAAAATTTATCTTCCTGCATAAGAACACTTGTTGGGACTCTATAATAGTACAATAATAGAAACTGAGACAAGGTTATTTGTTTTGTCCTCTAATAATAATACAAAACCATGGCCATAGTTCTTGGTAAGATCCAGGTTCTGATCCATGGAATAACTCTCTGTCCTCCCAACTGTTATACACAGAGGTTGGTCACAAGTATTGTAGGTCTTTTCTCTTCCATCATCTTCTGTGACTGTATTTAAAACTATCTTTGATAATAAGTTCTTTTTGGTGGCTCAGTAGATTTTTAAATTCAATTCTTAATATAAAGTTACTGGATGAAAGGTATTTTTATATTTGTAACAGTCTTTCAGACTAGGCTTGTGGGTCTCTTCCCTGTATAAGTCTCTCAGAAATTTGGTTTGTTCTCTACAAACTTATTTCTGATTAATTATATGTATCAAGGACCATATACACAAGTTTTTCAAAAAAGGTCTCTACTTAGACTTAATTTTAGGTATTTTGAATAAATTGGACTTGCGTCATTGTGCTCTTATTTTTTATAGAAATCTTTTAACTGAGCTGAAAATAAGTTAATTCATTCATGTCCTAACAAATATTAGTAAATGCATTTTTAATTCACTCATCTATGTTTAATTACTATGTCTTTGTTTTAATGAAAGATCATTCTCAATTCCAAATCTAATATTTCTAGACTCTCTGTAGTCTAAAATTACTGTTTGCAAACCAATCAGTTTTGTTTTTCTGTTTTTTTTAATTTTTTGGTGGAACTGGGGATTGAACTCAGGCCCTTGCACTTGCCAGGGAAGTACTTATTCCACTGAGCCATCTCCCCGCAATCAGTTTTTATTATATTCATGTTTTCATGTTTTTTTCTGTACCATTTTATCACTCATAATTAGTACATATCTGCCCATACTTTATAGAGCATCTCAAAAAGTGCTTTTCAGTTACATTTTCTCTCTTCTTGGTTAATGTAGGCAAGAGTTTTACCAAATATTTTGTTATTTAAAAATATAAATCACCACTTTTATCCCTGTATATTTCCTCTTTGCTTACTGTCTTTTCTCTAAACTAAAGCCAAAGTTTGAAGTTCTGATATGGCATTACCTCGTTTCCATTATTAATTTACATACAAATCAGTTATTGTTATCACAACATTATTAACACAAGAAAAACCACATTCAAATTCAGCAGTAAGGAGTCATTCATTCATTCTGACATGTATGTATTTTCATGCTACCAAGATTCAGTTAATTCAGGATGAATTTAGCTCTAAGGTTCCTTATCAGGGGAGAAATTGATTGGGTTAGGGCCTGAACAGCAGCTGACACATGGCCAATGTTCTGACAGAGGTTGGGAGATGATGTTTCGTGGATTATTTACACTCTGGTATACTTTTTAAGCAGAGGCCCTCACTACTTTTGTTTCAAGATATATTTTCAAAATAACATGGCCAATGACTTTGGGGTATTGGCTTTGTATCGTGCTTTGCAACTGAATTTGCTGATTAAGTCTAGTAGCTCCTTGGTGGAGTTTTTTGGGTTTCCCAAATAGAGTATCATGTCATCTGCAAATAGTAATAGTTTAAGGACAAGGGAGATGTCTCAGTAGAATAAGCACTTGCCTAGCAAGCACAAGGGCCTGAGTTCAATCTCTGGTTCTACCGATAAAGAAAAAAAAATGGTTTAATTTCTTCTTTATCTATTCTTATTCCTTTTTGTTTCTCTCTCTTGTCAAGTGGCTCTAGCAAATGATTCCAGAACTACATTGAATAGTAGTCATGATAGAGGACAACCTTGTCTTATACCAGATCTGAGAGTGCAAAAGATTTCAGTTGTTCCCCATTTAGAATTATGTTAGTAGTTGGATTGTCATGGATGGCTTTTATCAGATGGAGGTAGAGGCCATGTATTCCAATTTTCTGTAGGATTTTGAACATGAATGAGTGTTGAACTTTGTCAAAAGCCTTTTTTGCATCAATTGACATGATCATGTGGTTTTTGTATTTGGCTTTATTGATATAGTGTATTACATTTATAGATTTGTGTATGTTGAACTATCCTTTCATCCCTGGGATTAATGAATTCATAGGTAGCCAAAGAAATCCATACATATTTCTTCAGACACCTTACCCTCACTAGTTCACATTTAGGGCATGCAGAAAGGGCTTCTCAAAGAACACATGTGGAGTACAGATGATTGAACCTGCAAAGATTCTTTGGAATTGACCATTTAAGTGCATAGCTAGAATTCGCATATGCAGAAGTTGTTATGGGCTGAATGTTTATATCCCCTCCCCAAAGTAATATACTTCTATGCCAACCCTAGTGTAATAGTATTTCCTCAGGGGCTACGGACCTTGAGAGATGCTTAGGTCATAAGTACAAAAAATGGAATTGTTGTGTTTATAATAGAAACCTAAGTGAGTATGCTTGCTTGCTTTTTTTTTTTTTTTTTTTTTTTTGCAGTATGAGGACACGGCAAGAAGAAAATGAGTCACCAGCAAGCACTGAATCTACCCATTCCTAGGTCTTAGACTCTAGAAGTATGAAAAACAAATGTTTGTTATTTTAAAAAATAAAATAATATGGCCAGCAGCTTTGGAAGACAGAAATAAGTTCTCTCCCCCCTGAATAAAAGTCAAGATACATTGGCATCCAATTATGAAAGATTTGAGTTTCCATAGTTTGAAATTTCTCTTTTGTAATCCATCTATGAGTCCAGGTATTGAGTGACCCTCTGAATATATCCCAGTTTGAACTGGATGGAAGGAAACAACATAAGAAAATACAAATACTCTACTTAATATTATTACTATGAGCAATAAGGTTCTTTGTTTCTGACACTGGAGTCTCTTGTGTTCTACCAGCTTCAGTGAAACTGTTAGAATCATGCATTAGCCAATCAGTTAGGTGATATGCCACTACGGTTGTTTATGGTTGTTAAACATGATTTTTAAATGGTTAGTAAGCATCAAAAGAAAAGCAATTTACAATCAAGGTCAACAGCAATGGGGTAAGAAACTACAGTGTCCCATGAAGGAGTCAGGAAAAGGATGGGAATGAGCATGTTTTCCTTTGATATATTTTGTGCAGGGTCTCACTATGTAGCTCAGATCCTTCTGTAGGATCCTTCTGTTTTCATGCCTGTCAGTTCTGGGATTACAGGTGTGCACCACCATGCCAAGCTCAACTCACCCAGGGGTACGACCAGTACTGTGTGTGGTGTCAGGATCAAACCCTGGTCCCTGTACTTGCCAAAGGATGTTCTTAGTCTGCTGAGCTATCTCACCAGCCCTGGGACATAAGCATTTGCTGAGCGATTACTTAATGTGACACAGTATCTACCATTGTATCCATCATTTCTCTCTGCAGAATACAAATTTAATTATAAAGATAATACATAAGAAGAAGAATTATAAAATAAGTAAAGTTTTCAATGACTCTGACCTCTTTAAAAGGTATTCTTTTTGTTGATTATGAACATTTATTGATTCCATCCCTGTGGTTTTTATTTTTTTTTTGGGGGGGGGGAACCAGGGATTGAACTCAGACCCTTGTGCTTGCTAGGGAAGAGCTTATTCTACTGAGCCATCTTCCCGGCCTCTCCTCCCTTGTTTTCAGAGAGTGTTTATTCTTTCTACTTCTCCTATTAAAATATTTTCTCAGATCTTTCAAGTCAGCTGAATTAGTTAATGTATACAACTTTGCTGTTTATTTAAAATAAAGAGAAAATTATGAAAACAGCACTTTAAGATTGAAGTTGAGTGAAAAAACTGAAACTCTAGAGGTTTTCTAAAAACAACCAGAGTTCTGGTACATGTGATTCCCATTAATACAGTCACCATTATTTGGACTCTATTAAGACCAGTTGGTCTTATACAGACAATATGGTGCACAGTCTCTTAATTTAGAGTGTGATGTATTCAGTGATTTCACTTACGCAATCTGTATTAAATCACAAAGTAAGACTATTTTCTTGCTTCCATTTAATGACAAAGACTTTGTAAAACAGTACTTGTGTAAATTTATTCCTGTGGCAAGCCATTCTGCAATAGGTAACAGTCAGGGACTTCTAAATAATCTCAGGACTATAAAGCAAAGACTTTAATAACCAACCAAACAAGGTATATTAGATTCTGAATTTCAAGATAGTGATAATTGACAATCAATAGAAAAGATAACTGAAACCTTACAATTTAAGCCATTATTCTTAAAAATTACTCTTAAAGTTGTGACTGAAATAAAAATTTAATCTCATTCTCTTCCATTAAATTGGATTTCATGTTTCAGTAACATCTACCTTCTTTTCCACATGTATATAATTAAATACAGTTTAAACGTTTATCACCAGGTATGGGATAGTCTTTTAATGGTTGACAATATAGTAACAATAAATATGGTAGGCCCCTTGCATTGCTTAGTAGGTATTTTTAGAGTACATAAATAATGGATACTATCCCAGCCAGAATAAATAAGAAAGCAGATACTATTTTAGAAGAAATATTGGAAATGAAAAAAAAAAGGGGCTATGGAAATACAAATCCTGATATCCCAAGTCTCCCTTGGATTCATTTCATGTTGTGTACAAACATTGTCACTTAATCTGACAATTCATTACTTAACATTTGCAGACTAACACCATTCCTACACATCTATGAGTCAGACACATGAGAGAAATGTATTTTTTAGCCAAGATCAAGACTATAAGATACTCCAGATAATTCTCACTTCCTCAGAGGTATAGTGGAGAGACAGTCCCTGTTAATTTCTAAGGATCAACTCAGATCCCATCTTCACCAATTCCTGAATCTCTGTCCACAAAGGTTACTGTAAAGGGATGTCCTTCTTATGCCACTTCCACAAATGCAATGTAAGGAGAACTAGCACTTCTTCAGAGTTATGCAGGGATAACAATACCTGCAAGGCTAATAATGATTCACATATATTGTGACTTACCTTGGGATACATGTATTCAACTTCACATGGAAGCATTGCAGACTTTGTGTTAAGTGTTATTTTACTCTTGTCCCAATATTTCTTTGAAGGTTTTCTAGCTGGACTTTAATGATGCTAAGTAATTTTTCCAAAAACAAAGTCAAAAAAAGTTTATTTGAAAGCTACCAGTGCTTTAGGAAATTTTATGCTCTTAACAATAAGCTTCGGTGCCGTTAATAACTAATAAAACAATAGTGTTAGGAGGAGAAGGAGGAAGAGCAAGTGGAGGAAGAGAAAGAGAAGTGCGTAGTAACTGAAAACAGAACAGCTTAGGCACAAGAGGCTCTTGATGAGAAGACACATTACAGAGTGCAGGAGCAAGGACTGCACTCCTAGCATTGGCCATTTGTTTAATAGACAACTAAGGGAGAGGATTGCCCTTCTCTTCACTTGTCACACCGTGCTGTCCTTCATGTTCCTGAGGCGGCGGGGCCCTTACTGCAGTCTGTGCTAATAACAGCAGTTATTTCAATTGGTCTCTTGCAGTTTCTAGAGACAGTGCTATATTCTTTTTAAACTGGGTTGATGTTATTTATGGAAGAAGCCTAATAGCTGGCACATTAAAGGTGGCATCAATCCATATTTTGTAATGTGTACCAACACCTCACAATTATGAAACACTGAATTCCACAATAGAATGGTTGTTTAAAATGGATATCCATCTATAAAAATCCTACTGAGTGATGCAGTCACTGAGCCCTGCTGTTGATGGAAAATAGGACTTCCTCCTTGGTCCTTGCTGTCCAGACCCAGAGCAGTCCTTTGGGGCAGCACAAATGTAGAACAGAAAATGTCCCCACCTCAAGTAGTAATTCCAAAGGTGGTAGTGATACGGAGAGCGATACACCACAGAAGAAAGGCAGATGTAAGGGATTAAGTGGAAATGTGCTTTATTCCTCAGGAGAGAGTGATTTGTCGTACTTAGGGACCATCTTTCCCTGAAAAAGTCCACAAAAAGCATAGTGTTAGAGCTGAAATTTGAGATAAAAATAAGAATTCACTAGGTGAGGTGCTGGGTAAAGTCTTGGTAGACATGAAAGCACCGAGGCATCGAAGTGTTCTTAGCTAGCACTGAGCCAGGTCTTGAGGTACACGTGCATTTTCATGTGAGATCACATGAACGAGTTTTGCACTGAGTTTTTTTGTTAAATATTGTATCAAGATTTTATTTCAAATTCTTATAAGTGTATTTTCTGAAAAAAAATATTTGTGTTGCTGGGCTCTAATACATTTAACCATTCATTTATTAGTAGTATCATAGATTTCACTCCATCCTTTCCATATTATAAGCAAGGTTAAAAAGAATATTATTTTATATAAATTTTCCCCTAATTTTCTAAATATTTAACATACTGTCTTTGTTACTTTTATCTCATTAATGAGACAAAATACCTGGTATCCAAAATTAAGGAAGGAAAGGTTTATTTAGCTCACAGTTGTGGTGGTTTCAGTTCATACTCAGCTGCCTCCAAGGTCAGATGGCATGGCACAGGGCCAACAGTTAGGGCAGCAGAAGACAAAAAATACAGCAAGAGTAAAAGTGAATGTAACTCCAGCCTCTTTTCCTCCACTAGCTTTCTTCTTATGCCATCTCCATTCCCTACTCTTCTGCAAACTCAGTATGTTTACAAAGTGAGGGCTAGGGGACAGCTTAGTGGCATAAGTACCTGACTGAGTTGACCCCCCCAGTACCAAAAAGAAGAGAGAGAGAGAGAGAGAGAGAGAGAGAGAAAGAAAAGAAAATGGAAAGAAGGAAGAGAGAGAGAGAGAGAGAGGGAGAGAGAAAGAAAGAAAGAAAGAAAGGAAAGAAAGAAAGAAAGAAAGAAAGAAAGAAAGAAAGAAAGAAAGAAAGAAAGAAAGAGAAAGAAAGAAAGAAAGAAAGAAAGAAAGAAAGAAAGAAAGAAAGAAAGAAAGAAAGAAAGAAAGAAAGAAAGAAAGAAAGAAAGAAAGAAAAACAAGAGAAAGCAAAGAAAGAAAATAAAGTGAGGAGTCTGGCTCTGTCAAATCACTTAATTCAGCTCCCTCCTAATCTTCTCAAATTCCCACAACAAACATCTTAGAATGGGGTAAGGGTATGTTTGTCACCCCAGGATGTACAGCTACTGAGTGACTTAGTTAAAAATCTGGACTTCAAGTGGATACAATCAACCATAAACCATACAATCCCAGAAAAGGAATTATCAAACAAATGGGAATAGAATTATATAAGCTACTGTATTGACAAATTGTTTTCCAGGAAGTTTGGATCCCTAGACTTTGATCAAGCTCTGTAGGAGAAGATTTATTTCTCCAACCTACATCCCCCTTTGGGAACCAAATTTTATCAAAACTTGCTCATAATAAATCAATGGGTTATTGTTGTCTTTGTGTTTCTCTGAACATTTTTTCCAAGAAAAATAGGCATTGAGCATTTTACATTGTGGATGTTTCATTATAACACCTCCCTACTTTTGAAAAGTTCCTCTTATAAGATAGAATATTATTTTATATATTATTTCTATCTTCAAAGTCTTATGGATAGAGTTCTGATACTTTGAACTGGCCTGAGAAATACAGAGGGAGAAAAGCATGTGAATTTCTAAATGTCTGTCTTGTGTGTAATAGCTAAAGATTTTTAGGTCTTTTGAGTAAGGCCCTAGGCATAATCTGAAATTAAAAGACTGTGAAAAGTATAATTCATATTGCCTTATGTAATGATGAAATGTTCCACACAGGCTTTTTCAAAAGTCTCCTTTTCCTTATTTTCTAAAAAGTATTATCTGTTTTTGGAATGTGTGTGTGTGTGCTCTTTGTACAATTATATAAATCAGATTTATGTGGTCACATGTAACAAAAACTGAACTTAAAATAACTAAAGCAATGAAACGCATCTGTTGGCTTAAGTTAATGAAGTAAAAAGAGCTCTATCCAGTTATTAACATGATAATCATGCCTGCATCACTTTTTTCTCTTCAAGATTTATTTTCTTCTATGATAGCCTCATTTTCAAGATTTTCTCTTCATTATGATCCATCAGACCTTCAGAGATTCTAGATATTTAGGGACCTTAATATCCAAACTCTTAAAAGGAAAAGGTGTTTCTTCTTAAATCATTTCAGCAATAATCCTAGAAAAGACTATGATTGATCTATCTTGAAATATCTACCCATGGCTGTGAAGATTATTAAAGTAAGGAGGAATGTGGCTGTCTATCTACTCTTGTAGCCAGAGAATAGGATCAAGAGACTTGTTAGAAGTTGCACCCCCTATGCTAAGAAATCTTGGTGCCAAATATTTAGCAGTGCGCTCTCTGGAGATTCTTAGAAAAAGGAGCACTGATTTGTAGCAGTTGCTGATTGGCAGGGCAGAAACCCTACCAGTTTGTTAATTACTTTTCTCCTTACAAAGACAAAATACCTAACATCTAGTCTTAAAGGGAGAAGGACTTAATTGGCTCACAGTCTTCAGAAGATTCAGTCCACTGTGGGCTGGCTCTAAGGCAGAGTGGCACAGCATGCAGGCCTCACAGAGGAAAGATATTCATGATGGACAATAGGTAGCAGAGCAACAAATAGGGGAGAGATTCCTTCTGTCCCTTGTATTGTATGTAGGCCACCTATCCTAAAGTGGGGATAGCAATCCCACACCACTTAACCCTAGCCAGAACTATCAGAACTAGGCCAAACCCATCAGTGGACTGATTTACTAATCATAAACCCTTAATCCCAGCATCACACAGGCTGATTCAGCAACTTCTGAGAAAGCCCTGTGACCATATGAGGTTTTGGGGAACATGTAGACACAAACCATAATCAACCACAGCAATGAATTTCAGCTATCGATAAGTTGTCCCTGAAAGAAGAATCAGGAAGAGATGCATACAGTTTGCTTTTTCAAACAAGTGTAGCTCAGCCTAAACAACAAGACTAAGTAGAAAGCACCAAGTCCCATCAGAATGATTGTCTTGAATCTCCCCAGCCTAGACAATCAACCTTCATACAAAACAAAGTACTATTATTATCATGTTAGACTAATAAATTACTCTTTGGAAAATTTTATCTTAGAGATTACACTGATATGACAAGAAGAGGAGAAACCCAACAAGGTTTTGGTCCCTCCTTCCTGGGCCAAAGTCTTGAGATAACAGAGGTCACATGTCTAAATATTTGAAGTGTTGTCAATTCTGGGTAAAACTTCCAAAATCATTGGAATATATACCTTTGTATCTTTGTGTGAGAATAGTCAAAACTGTTACTGTTGAGTACAGTTTTATATGTTTATGATTCATATATTTTTTCATCCAGTATAGAAAACTGTAACCATTAAGGTCCAGCCAAATAGTTCAGGGGATTAAAGTGCCTGCAATCAGGCTCAGGGGCTGGGGGTTCAATCCCCAGGACTATTGTGCTGGCCACGCCCCTGGGAAGCACTGAGATGGCAATTGAGACTGGGTGTGGTAGCATGCGTCTGTAATCCCAGCTCTTGGGAGGCTGTAAACAGGCAGATCACTAAGAGTACGATCTAGAAGTGAGAACTGAACACCCTGTAGACCTTCCCTAAAATATATACGTGTATATATATAAAGAAAACATTAACCATTTTAACCATTTAACTATTGTTTTATTATATTGTGTTTCAAGAGTTTTTTTATAGTTTATATCTAAGGGTCCCTCGAAAGCCACATGGGCTCATAGTTGTAGCTTTTGGGAGGTTATTTGGATCATGGCTATGTGGTACTGGATTATGTATGCATGACACTAGACTTTCATTCCATGATTGATATATTTTTTGTGAGCATGTTACTTTTTTATTTTTAAAAGAGAATTCAGAATGTTAAAAAAAAAATCAGAAAGTATACAGTATTTCACTAAACAAGACCATGGAATTTGACAATGGTTGCTGCATTGCATAATGGCATCTGATGCTATTTTAGCTGACTGCTATTGGGAGGGGAGGCCTGGTAGGAAGGATGGGTCACTGTGGGTGTTCCGTGGAGTGTAGATGTATTCATTCTTCTTTCTCATTCACTTTCTACGCCCTGCCTGCCATGCCATGAGCTGCTTCTCTTCTGCCATATCCCTCTGCCATCTGCTGTGCCCTAGCACCAGGTGACCGAAGACGGAGACCTCTATACAGTGATCCACAATAGGTTTCTCCTACGTTGAGTGGGGGTCTGCAGTACTGTGTCTCAGTAATGAGAAGGTAACTAACACACACTGTCTCATACATGTAGTTTTATACATGCAGTAATTTCCAGATTTGGAATTGGCTATTAAAATCATAAGGGCTTTTCCTGTGGGAGCCACTGGATGGGAAGGAGCGTGGCCTTCTCCCCTCCCCACCACGGCTTGTGCTCGTCCCCTGATATCTGTGTACTCTGAAAACGGGAAGTCATCTGGCAAAAATGTCATCTTCCTGCTGTGTTCAAGGCTCCCATTCTACCAGATATTGTGAATTTTGTTCACACTAACTTGCAGAAAAACAAGACAGCCCTATGCTGTCAGCGATCTAGCAGGTCATCAGACCAGTGCTGAGTCTCGGGGAACTGGCAGAGCTGTGGCTCGAATTCCCAGAGTTCGTGGCTGTGGAACCCACAGTTCCGGCCAGGGTGCCTTTGGCAATATGTGTCAGGGAGCCGCATGTTTGCTCCAACCAAAACCTGGCGCCGTTGGCACCGCAGAGTCAACACAACTCAGAAGCAGTATCCATCTGCTCGGCCTTAGCCACCTCAGCCTCGCCAGCGCTGGTCATGTCCAAAGGTCATCGAATTGAGAAAGTTCAAGAACTTCCCTTGGTGGTGGAAGATAAAGTTAAAGGTTACAAGAAGACTAAGGAGGCAGTTTTGCTCCTGAAGAAACTTAAGGCCTGGAATGATATCAAAAAGGTCTATGCCTCGCAGCGAATGAGGGCTGGCAAGGGCAAGATGAGAAACCGCCATCGTATCCAGTGCAAGGGACCTTGCATCATCTATAATGAAGACAAGGGCATCATCAAGGCCTTCAGAGATATCCCGGGCATTACTCTGCTCAATGTAAGAAAATCGAATATTTTGAAAGTTGCTCCTGGTGGGTATGTGGGGCGTTTCTGCATTTGGACTGAAAGTGCTTTCCGGAAGTTACATGAGCTGGATGGCACGTGGCGAAAAGCTGCTACCCTCAAAAGTCACTATAATCCGCCTATGCACAAGATGATCAATACAGATCTGAGCAGAATCTTGAAGAGTTCAGAGATACAAAGAGCCCTCCGAGCACCACGCAAGAAGATTCATCATAGAGTCCTGAAGAAGAATTCCTTAAAGAACCTGAGAATCGTGCTGAAGCTGAACCCATATGCAAAGACCACGCTTTGGAACACCATTCTTTGCCAGGCCAGGAATCACAAGATCCATGGGACTAAAGCCGCCGCACAGGCAGCCAAATTGGAAGAGAAGGAAGTTTCTGGGAAGAAACCTGTGGAAGAGAAGAAAGGAAAGAAAGCTGCTGGGCCCAAGAAGCCTTTGGGGAAAAAGCCTGTAGCTCCCAAGAAAGCAGCAGAAAAGAAACCTGCTGAAGAAAAGAAGCCTGACGCATAAACTTTAAAATTTCTATCCCGTACAAGTACCATAAATTTGGAGAGCTTATTTTGCATAAAGACCTGGTCAAAGGCAGTAAGAAACAAAAATAAATAAATAAATAAATAAATAATCATAAAATAATTAGGACTTCCCCAGATTTTAATAAATTTCTCATGTAGACGTATCCAAGAGAATGCTACTCCCATTTTGTGGTATGAAAAGTCTATATAATTTACAAAATTATAATATTTTCTTATTTTATCAATTTGATTAGGCTAAAGTTACAAGACAAGGCTAAACTACTTCTAAGAAATAAAAACAAAAAATAGCTACACTTGTAAGAGGAGGAAAAGATAAATACATTTGGGCACAGAATGCAATTCAGATACAAAGCATAAGATAAGTAAAACAATTGTATAAAAGAAAGTCTCTGTCAGATTAAGTAAATAATTACTTCCTTGTAAGACACAAAAATAACACATGAAAGCAAAAAAATCATAAATTGAACTTTTAAGAACATTTTTGAAATAACTCAAATAACATGCAAAAAATCTAGTAACAATTCCAAAGAAAGTATTTGAAAAATAACATCTGATAAACAATTTGTGTCCAGAATATTCAAAGAACTGTCTTAATTACTGTTGTTGCTGAGACAAAGACACCAACATCCACAAGGTAAGAGAGAGATTTGTTTCAGCTGACAGTTGTAGGGGTTTCAGTCCTTAGTCAGTTGGCTCCAAGGAGGGATGACACAGCAGGAAGGCAAGAGTTTCACTCATGGATGGCAGGAAACAACAGAGTACTGTTAAGAAGAGAAGAAGAATATGTATACCTGTGACCATCCTTCCAAACCACCCCCACATGACGTACCTCTTCTCACCAGGTCTCGCCTCCCAATATTACCCCCAGCTAAAATATCATCAGTGAAATCCAGTATATCGCATCCATGATCCACTATCACATAGCCATGACCCAGTCATCCCCCAAAAGTTCTGCCTATGAGCCTATGAGGTTTTGGAGGGACATCTTCATGTAAAACCATACCAAATTTTTGAAACAAAATAAGATGAAACAAGTACATTTTCTAAACATCTGAAGTTGTTTGCTATGCTTGATGAAAGAAAAATATATGAATCAGAAACATATAAAACTGTGCTCAACAGTTACAATTATTACTATTCATACATGAAGATATGTTTTCCAGTGATCTTGGAAGTTTTATCCAAAATTGACAAACACGTCAAATACTTCAGTGACTGGTGCATGGATAAACAAATTATAAATAATAAGTAGTATTAAATACTACTCAACTCTGCCATAAAAAGAGCAGATTAAAAATATATTCAGCAACATAGAGGCATAACTGTTATTTCACTATGGGCAAGGTACAAAAGACATAAAGCTACATATTCATATACTTCTATTCATCTGACATTTGGGAAAAGCAGAAATCAAATGAAGGTGACCTCAGCTCAGACTGGGCGAGTGAGATTGCAAAAGTCTATAACAGAATTTGGGGCCTGGCTATTCCAGTACGTATTTGCCAAAAAATAGCACAATGATATAAATAATTCGTGGAAACCTACCTGACACAAACATTTCTCTACCTGTGAAAGACTAGGCCATCACTGAAATAATTGTTACTTGAGGTTAGGATGTTTGTGTTAGAAACTTTCTTGTTCATATTTCTTTTTTGAACTTTAAGAACATGATTTGTCATTATTATAACATTGATATGCTACTTTATACTTACCAGTTTTTCTGACCTTTCCCCTTATGTGGTGTGTTTCAAATCCCATCAGTCTGCTTTTATTCAGTTTCCAGTGTTTTATCTCTCACCGCAGTGTTAGGTACAGAGCAGGGACCTGATTAGGATGTCATAAATAAATAAACAGGTGACAAGGCACAAACAGCTAGACTGTTGCAACTACTTGCTGCCTCAGTGCAAATGAAGCTGACTGGCTGAGCTTAGTCGGGAGAGAAATCCCTGCTTCTGGTGACTTGAGGTTAAACCATGCTACTCTCAACAGAGATACGTTGGTCTTTGTTCTTTGCCTTCTCCGTCATTATAGTGCCTCATTAATTTACTTCCAATGAAAAGGATTTCTTGCTGCAAGGCAGTACAGTTAGAGGTCCAGATAATACACTCTGGAAGCAGAATTGTTGGGAGGAGAGGTGAGCTTTTCTTCCCAGTAGTTACAACTTTGAAAAGTTAAGATTATCCTCTGTGATATTAGAAATTAGCTGTCGATCTTCCAAATGATGAGCTGGCATGTCTTATGTAAAGATCCAGACACAAAGGTAAGGGACAGTGAAGGTTCTGTTCCTTTACATTAGTTGTGTCCTCTACCTATCATGTCTACAGGTGGGTGCTTGTAACTCTTGGGAGTACTGGGAAGGCTACTGATTCCAGATGGTACTATGGGATGAAAGCCACTGGCAACATGAATATGAGCATTCTTGCAACCATTTACTTACTTTGCTGGTTGGGCAAAGGAAGCTCCCTGAAAGTGCCGGCCCTCAGGACCTCTGCAGTCCAACACTGCCATTCTCAGATTATCCTGTCAGTCACCTATGATTCATGAATGCACCTTCACTGTGAGCTTTGCTCTTGTGTTTTAACCATGCAAAGATGATCCATTATTTCTTATTTCGGTCTTGACATCATTGTCCCTCAGTTGTCTCCAGAGTTTCCTTCCTCTTAGGTAGTTGGTGAAAGGTCTGAAAGCCTGAAGACTGCCCTTCCTCTCATTTCATTCATGCTGTGACTTCTCACCTTTTTGAAAATTGACCCACTTGGTTATCTTTCTGGCAGCTGGCTCCTTCCTGTTCTTTTTATTTCTCTTGTTTTCTTTACATATTACAAAGAAAAGTCCTTTCCACATTTTTTGAATTTTTGACATAGAGCAGAAAGCTGAGCAGGAGCTGTTTTTCAAATGTATCTTTCTAAATACACAAAAAAAGAGCTGTAAGGGAACTGTAGAATTTGCTTTTAAGATTACATGTCTGCTAGGATTGTATGTGCTGCATTTCCAGGCTGTAAATAAACGTTAAACTAGTAGTTATTTCACCAAGATTTTAACTACAGGCTCATTTGCTTCAGTGAAATTCTAAGTGAGACTCATTTCTGAAATGACTGGTAAAGCGAGATTTCAAACTCTGTATTCTAAGCAAATGGTATAGCCTCCCAAGGCCATCCACCATCTGCCAGCTATGTGTCTAAATTGCCACCACTCAAATCCCACTTCAGTAAACAACATTAACCAAAAGGTTTGCTTTGCTGAATCATTCTCAGATCCTGAAAAGTGGTCCATGTTGACATTCAGTATGTAAAAAAGGAAAAAAAAAAAAAAAACATGTTAGAGAAAGGATGGCCAACAGTAAGTAATTAAAAGAAGAATATAAGGATTAATAACAAAATTATGACATACAGGCTTATTAAGAACTTATTTTATCTGTGGCCCTGGGCTTAGCACCTTAGCAATGTTACCAGGTTGAATTCTCAATGCAACACTGTCTCGTTTTGCAAATAGCAAAAGTGAAAGAATGTTAGCAACTTAAATTCACACAGATGGCAAATGGTAGAACCAGGACTTGAACTCTGGCCTGTCTAAAATGTAAAAACATGCTCTTTAGCAGTGGCCTTCTTTATCAGGCATAACTGTTCTACTTTCCTGTATGAAGGTTCACTAGAGGAACAAATATAACATAACAATGTTTCTGATCATACAAAGTGCTACATAGTCTTACAGTATCAAAAGTGGAAGAGTTGGGAAGTCCGTCTGCCATATGAGAGATGGAAGCGCACAAACCGGCCATCTGCGCACTGGAGGCCAGGGGCTTCACTCAGATTCAAGAGCCGAAGCGCACAGGAGAGCGGAAGGGTCTGTGTTGGAAGGCTGAAGAGTCTGCAAGAAGTCTAGAGATGATACCTGGAGGCAATAGTGAAAACCAGTTCTCTGAAAAATAAAGGGAAGACTTCTTATGGCTCATGTCTGTAGGTCCTCCTAGACACTGCTGTGGGCGTAGGTGGGGCTTCTTGGTGCTGACTGTATCTAGAGAATGGGAGGCTGGGACTAAGAGTGTGTGATTTTTTTTTTTATATTTTCTGTGTACTATAGGTATTTATTTTTTCTTTCTTTCCTTTTTGTGGGTATTAATGCAATTTGATGAGCAGATCATGTAACAAAAGACTTTTAGATACAGGTCAATAACAATTAGCAGGTTTTTTTGTTTGTTTTTTGTTTGTTTTTTTCATTTTATTGAAGTACAAATGTCACTCAGACAGTTTCAAGACACCTTAACAATACAGATTCGATAAATTAATACATTGCAAACTGTTTTCATAACGTTTTGGTATTGTACAAGGTGCATACATGATATTATATCTACAGATATTGTTTTAGCAGATATCTCTTATCAGTGAATTAAGAGTGTAGTTGCTTACTTATTTTTTATACCTGAATTATATCAAAAATTCAATAATTATTTTCCTAGTGGATGACCGTAGTACTAGAAGCCGACATAATATCCTGTCCAACCACCATTAGTGCAGATCTTGCCTCTCATAGAATTATGCAGAAGCACAGCGTTATCTATCCCAACTGTACTGTCTATACACACACATCATTATTTTTTCTTTCTACACCCCTTCCTTTGTCTACACCTGTCAAAAGTGGGCACTCCATTGACATTCAACTAACTTAGGAAGAGTGTGTGATTAGTGAATTAGTCCACTGATTTTTCTGACTATGGATAATGGGAAGACCCACCCTGAGTGTAGGTGACACCACCCAAAGGGCAGATAGCCTGGGTGAACATAAAGGGATAGAAAAAAGGCAGGCTGCTGTTGCTTCTTCTTCATTACCTCGCTACTACCTTGCCTTCTTCCGCCTGCCATGGACTGTTCATTTCTTTTCTGTAATCTTCCTCTGCCATGTCACCCTGCCTTGGATGCAACCAACAACACACTGAAACCAGCACACCTGTAAGCTACAGTGAACCTTTCCTTCTTTAGCTTTATTTTTTGGGTAATGAGAAAAGTTACTAAGACAACTTCTTTCTTTCTTTATTGTCAAGGCTACCAGCTTGCTGTTGCCACTCACACTAGAGGCAGTGGATGCTACTGCCTCAGTTAGTATCATGCACAGACATACACAGAACTTAATACACTACTACCCTAACTTACTAATACATATTCAGCACTTTGGCTCTTTCCCAAATCATGCTGACATATCACAATTCCCAATTGCTTTTCCCTGAGTATATAAGCATCCTCTGAGGAGCTCATTAAAAATGGAAACCCCCTGTTTTATGCATAGATTCTGATTCAGAGGTTCAGATGTAGGTGGCAAGGAATTCTGACAGGAGCCACAATTTAGAATTTCTATTACATCTCCTAGATTTTGGATCTGTCTCAGATTACAGAAATGTTCTGTAGATACTTTCCACAGACTAGAGAAAGAAAGCTGGGTTTGGGGTTAAAGAGAGGTTTACACTATCCAAGTAAGCTAGTTGAGGCTGTTGCTTTTCAAATCCGTATACCTAAAATCAGTAGCACAATTTGTGCTTCCTGTATCTCTTGGGGTTGTAATGGAGGTCAAAAAAAGATAATGTAGCAAGAAGAACAATGAAAATGATAGATTTGCAGATGCGCATCTAACACTTATCAAATATTTGTTACTATAATACTACTCATTCCATGTGTGGAAAGATAACTTCAGTGGTCTATTTACAACTTGGATCAGTCCCATATTTTTTCCATTTCTGTACAAATCACACCACTACTTTCGCACACAGTGCCCTTGTTCCTAACAACTAGCATCTATGACCCTTTTGGAGGCTTTACAGGGACATGTGAGGCTCCACGACCTTTTGGGGTTACAGCTATTGAAAGAAGCCCCGATCCAGGTTGAGTCAGATTGCTGGCTCAGGTTGAGACAGCTCAGAGGCACAGTCTTCCCTTGCAGGGTCAGGGTTCTGAAGTTTATCCTGAGACCTCATCTGTGGCTGTCTCTTTGCACTTTCCTGTTCTATCCTGTTCATTTTCTTATTGATCTCTCCTAGAAACCCTTCCTCCAGAAAGCACTTGACTGAGATCTTCTGCTTAAGATCTCCTAGAAAATCAACCTCTGGATTTTGTTCCAAAGTCTAAAAGGTCTTCTACCCAGAACTCAAAGCATAAACTCTCTCATCAGTGCCCCTTGTCTCTCTTATTCCTGAGCCCAAGATCACTTTTAGTTTGTTGTGAAGCAGAACTTCAAGTCCTCACCTTATTCGATGTACTTTTTCTGCCATTCAAGGGATGAAAAGGCCTTGGGAAGATGCAAAGGTTCAGGACAGGGCCAGAGATGTGGTCTGTTTGTTTGTCATCTTCCCTATCTGTTCCCTGAAGCAAGAACAGAAGAGGGGAAAGAAGACAAATGACTTGGAGTAATACTAATTAATATCTCTAAAGTATTATATCACAATTGTTTTGGATTTTTTTACTTTGTGGCTTTTTTATTTAGTAATCCTCAGTCACCAACATTTTGGGAACATAGGTTTCCAACACCCACCTTCACCACTATCCTCCTTTACTTATATTTTCTTCTCAAGTGTCAAGAAATGGGACCTAAACGTGTAACTCAATGATTTCTGATACTTCTCTGATTCTCTTAGCCTGAGTTGGACATGATCTGTTGAGGGAAAGGAAAGTGAAAATGTCTGAAATTACTCAATGAAAAACTGATGTCTCTGACCTCTGGACACATCAGACTTTGGGCAACTAAATCATTATTTCTGCCCTTAGGCTATTTCCACTCAGCTTATTTCTTCAAATTTCACTTTAAAAGTATCTTAAAAATAGAAACTTAAGCTCAGAGTTCGTGCATCCTTTTACTTGGTGATAGGTCCAGAATAGCTGCAAGAAACTATTACAAAGAGGATATTGACACCGTGATCTTAATATAGACATTACCCATTCCTTCATTCCATATATTTTGAATGAATGTGCCGAGGAGATGGCTCAATGGAATAAGCACTTCCTTGGCAAGCACAAAGGCCTGAGTTCAATCCCCCGATCCGCCAAAAAAAAAAAAAAAAAAAAACATGGAATTAATGCTTACATTGTTTTGCTGTTTCTTTAAATAAAATCTGAATGATTATATTATCTTTCAAGCATCAAATCATCTTCATTTTGAACAATATTCTTATTGGTATAGAATTTCAAGCTCTAATCACCAGAGTGCTATAAGAGAGTCACTTTCATGTTTTCAAAAGACCAGGGCCTTTGTGAGTAACAGAACATCTGAATACTGCCTGGCACAATCTGTAGAGCCTTAAGCACCTAGCTTAAAGTCAAAATCTCTAACCCTTCCAACAGCTATTTCAGCTGCACATCAACATACAGTGCTGATATAAAACTTTTCTAATGTTTTACTTTGGGCTAGTCAATTTAAGCTTCTTCTTAATTCCTGAGGCACCTGGAATTTTTAAACAAAACTAAAATTTTATAGCTGAAAGGATTTGAAAAAGAAAGTTAACATAGAAAAAAGAGAACAATTTCCAATGTAAAGAAAAATTAATTAAAAATTCTACAAATATTGCTAATTTAGGGCCTGTAACAATAATCTACTTAAAACTTATGAGGAAAAAAACACACAGCCCATGGATAAAGAAGATATTAAGACTCTCAAATGTACTAGATTATAAAATGCAGAATTGTGTTTCAGAAAATCTTCAGTAAAGTTCTCCACATGGCTATATAACAGTATCCTGGTATAGCAAAACTATTCTTATGATTGTATTAAAAATTTGTATAATTGTAGTTGTCTTCATGTAATCACAGTTCCCTTCATGTTTATATGAAGGATACATACAAAAGTGCCAATACACTTAGAAGATTCAGACCATTTCAATACTTTGTGTCTTTTGGGTTGGGATTTGGCTCAGTGGAAGAACCCTTGACTAGCAAGCTGAAATCCCTGAGTTCAGTCCTTGGCACCAAAAATAAAAAAAAATTTAAAAAAAAGACTTTGTGTCTTCAAAATTTCATGTAACATACTTAAATTATCCAAAAAGTATAAAATATAAATTCCAAAAAGTTTAAAGTATGAATTTCTCAACACCAGTTTTTCTTTGTTTTACCACTGTTGGGGATCAAACTCAGGACCCTGTGCATGCTAGGCAAGCACTCTACCATTGACCTACACTTCCAGCCTAGAATATTTTTTTTTTGGCAGTACCAGGGATCAAACTCATGACCTTGTGCTTGCCAGGCAAGCACTTACTCCACTGAGCTATCTCCCCAGTCCCCCAGAGCTGTTTTAAAAGGAGCACTGGGACACACCTTCCTGAGCCTTGGAATGGATTGTATTGTGCTGCTGTCAGGCCCTAGACTCTAAGGACATAAGCATCATTGCCTCTGCTTCCTGAAACTTAGGGACATTTCCAGAGACAACAAACCTCTCAAACTGCAGCATCATAAACATCCTACTGATAGTTCGGCTTTAAAAATGCAGAATTGTTGGGCACTGGAGTGTGACAAAGCTTTAGGCATTTCACTATCAATTGATTCTGCTTCTATTGTCCTCTTTGTTTACGCACACAGTGATGCCTGATAGAAGATATCAAGATCTAATCAAAGAAGGGTGAATTTATTTCTGTAATACAAAGTGCATATTGTAAGTGATAATGGATAATTACAAGAGAACAAAATGATAGTGAAAATAGACATAATCTCAAGGAAAACATAAGTAAGAGACCTTTTATGCTTTGTAACTATTTGGTAGAAATAATTTATCTTTAGGGACAAATGAGTACATGAGCATTCACAGGATGGCAACTACAAAGGTGAGGATCTTAGTTTTATTATCCAAACAAAAATGAATTGTGGGCAACAGGAGAACCAGAACATCTGTATGCTTGACATTTTCTACCTTAACTTAAAAAGTAGATTAATCAACTCACTTGTACTAGTGGTTTACTGCTTTACTGAATTATATGTCAAGAATGTGTTTACTGTTTTTAAAGTTATTGATTAAATCCATAGTCTTCCTGTTCTATAATAAAATGGAATATCTAGTGTCTGTTTTCCTTAACTTATGAACATTTCAAAATCCAACTTCTATAATAATATTGATAATGACATCATATTAATATAATGAGCTGTGAATGGCTCAAGTCAACAACTTCTGTGGATAACCTGCTTCTATTGTGGACTGCTCATCTGTGTTGTATTGTTTTATTTAAAATATATATAATTAGCCATCCATGTTTTGAAAATCTGTAGCATATGTATTGTTATATGTTACCCTGTTTATGTCATTTGTTTTTGCTTCTATTTTTCACTCTTCAAGCTAAAATACAAATAAATAATGTTTTCTACAAAAAGGACTGGGGATGTAGCTCAGTGTAAGGGCTCCAAGTTTAATCCCTACTACCATAAACAGAAAGAAACACATGGAAAAACCAGTAACACCCTTACTCTTACTACTAGCTCCTTTCCTTCCCCTTTTTTGTTTTTCTGTACATAGAAAGTGCCCCTGCTCACTGGGCTTCTTGTTATTATAAGTGTAAATAACCTGAAAAGTCTGTCTCAGGCCATAGTCCTAGGGTCAAATGTGTGAGTATTTGCCAAGTGGAGAGTGCAGAAGTAAGCCTTAAAAAAATAATATTGATAATGGAAATCTGTTTTCTAAATTTTTATTAAAGCCAGTCACTTCTATGAATATAACGTAAGGTAAATCTGGATTTCAGGATTTTTTAAAAAGTGTGAATAAACAGATATTTAAAAATATGATAAGACTAACATTGTATTGCCCTATGGCTGTCTTCACAGTCCTTAAGGTCAATGAAACAAGATTTTAAAAAGCTGAGGTTGTCAAATGATTATGTGACTATCTCCTTGAATTTGTAGAGTCAGCTTTTCTCTGACATGTAGAAAGAGGTTACCCTAGAGAGAATTAACATTACCAGTGTCAACTATCACAGGAAAGATAAATTTCAGGAAAGGAAATAAATTCTGCCAACAGGAAATAGCTTGGGAGCTGCCTGGGAGCCAGCTGGGCCAGAACTGACACATAGAACACTTGGAGGGCATGAAGTAGGCACTGAGTTGCTACCACTACGTGAAGATCAGCTAGACAAAGCATGTGCGAGTCCAATGGGCCCCTCGGGCATGGGTCCTGGTGTGTTTGATTTGTCTCTGTTGTATTTTCCTTGTGGATTAGTTTTAATATCTTTAAAAGGTAGCTTCTTTTTGGAAATATTGTTTTCTTCTTGCCTCCTTTCTATGATGACATTTATCATAGCTAAGGGAGAATAGAGTGCTGCAGAGGGGTCACACCACCCCAGACCTATGCACCTACTTCATTTAGGCCATGGGGCTCACTGTCTGCCCTGGGTTCTGTGCCAGCTGGCTCCTGTAGCCAGCTGTCTTCTGCCTTTACTGTGGTTAGCAACCTATAGGCTCAGGGCATCTTGATCCTTCCATAGCCCTGCTCTCCAGGCTTAAGCTTAAAGTAAGGGAGCTAACAGAACACCAAGTGTCTTTTTGCACTCATGGTCTTTAGAAGTTCACAGGGACAAATATGACCCACGGGAAGAACAGAAACCAGTGGACAGATAAACACTTCTCCCTTCCTTTCCCCCTTGATCTGTCTTCCCAAAAGGTATCTGTGGAGACCAAGAAACTTGCTTGTCATTAAGCTCAAAAACATAACTTCTGTCCATGCTCCCTACTCCTGCTTCCTTGGAACTTCATTTCCACTGTCAAATCCTGGCACACCAGTTTGCCCTCAGCATCTTCTTTGTAGGGAAACCAGGCAGGCACGATAATCCCAGAAGTCCACTGTAAAGAGTAGATGAAATCAGAAAGCTGAGCAGATAAGAAAGAAAAATGGTCAGAATAAGGGCAGGAAAACACACCTCTAGAGCCAAGTGTCTGGATTCAAATTCTGCCTCTATTGCTTATTAGTGATGAGACCTTAGACAAGTTATTTGGCTCTTTTTATGAATGATTTCCTAATCCATAAAAACAGATTAATAATAGAACCTTTCTCACGCTAGTATGAAGACTAAATGATTAAATTTATAGAACAACATCTGGAACATTGTAAGTTATAGTGATAAAAGTGTTTAAGTATTAACATCAGCAGCAATTCAACACTATAATCATGCTAGGAGAATAAAAGAAAAGGCAAGAAAACACAAAAAATTAATTGACAGTATCACCTTTAAATCTATGGGGCTGATAGTATAATTGCAGGATGATCAAATGGCTTTGGGAAAATCTAATAAGCTTCCCAGATTCCTCAGATAGCACAGATAAATTGAAAGATTCAACAAGAAGTATTCAGTTCAACATCCAATGTAGCTCCCCACAGTATTTGTGAGTAGCAAGATTGTGTGGTCTGGCTCTATGCAACCTGTGTGTATCACCTAGGAACTCAAAAAGCTCCATACTGATGAGCGCCAGGGTCAGGGAGTAGACGTAATATAGTGTGTGAAGTATTTTGAGAGAAGGAAGGTGGGGCAGTAGATCCTGTGAGCAAAGAATGTCAAGTCAGACAGAGCCATGCTAATACCATGGCTTGAAGGCCAAGCAATGCCAAAGATCACAACTTTACCTCTTGGCGGGAACAGGATATGATCAGACCACATCAGGCAGTAGTGCTCACCATGCACTGGCACCAAATGATGACAGATTGTTTTTTTTTTTTTTTTTTCTTTTTTTTTTTTTCAATACTGGGGATCAAACTTGGAACATTCGCTTGCCAGGCAGACACTTATTGTGCTGAGCTATGTCCTCAGCCCACAATGAGAGAATTTCAAAGGCATATAATCACTGTTCATAAAATAAGTACACAGGTGAAAGCATATGTTCACATCTTGCCTAAAAACTTAGTGTACAGATACCTACATGGAAGAAGGGAGTGGAGGAAGGGGGAGGGAATATTTAAGAAAGAAGAACAGCTCCTGAAAAGAAGCACATCTCTGAGTGGACTAAATTTTTACCTGAAATGTCTATTTGAACCTCAGGTAACTGAGCTATATTTTCTTGGAAATTTTAAGCTTATCCACCCCCTCTTCCAACTCCATTACATCGAAGAGCTATAGTGTCAATGACATCAAAGATAGATCATAAAGAAAGTGACATTATTTTTTATACATTAGAAAAACTTGCAGACATAATTGAGTATTTAAAAGGCAGCATTGAACAACTCAAGTGCGTAGAGTGTTTATTTTGGACAATAAAATTCCCCAGGGATATAGCTTTGAATTTAAAATCTTTATACCTTTAAAATCTTTCATTACCTTACTATTATTCCTTGGACCTGCTTTCATTTATTATCATCAGAGTTTCACCAAAGGAGAGAATGAGGTGAACTCCAGATACTTAATTTGTCTCAAAAAAGAAAAGAAGAGGAAGGAAAAAATTGTATTCATTCAAAATGGGCAGTGCATTCTGTTCAGTTCTCACCAGAGTAAACAGCATATAATCCTTAAGGTCAGGTAAGTACAGGCGCTCCAGCGTGAATAATTAATAGGGATGTACAAGATGTCAGAACTCACATTCCCAGGATTTGCTAAAATACAGACAAATTGGAATCTGACAAAAACAAATTGTGTTTAATAACCCTTAAAAATGTGATCCGTGAAGCATTCTGTACTGCTTTGGCTGCCCATCGTCCAACTTCTTCTATCTTAATTTGCAGTTGACAAAGACTAGTAAGAAAAAAATGCTTGAACTTCAGTAACAGAATCAGTTACAAAACCATTTACTTTATCACATATTTAATGTGCTTACATATATGTATATGTATCATATATATGCTATATGTATCATATGTATATGATACATATTTCTAATTTCTCTGTTTAGGGATGACACATAAAGCAAAATTTAATTTCAGCTGAGAAAGTATCTTCCACAGTCAAGCCCTGTCTTCCAGTTCCAGTGACTGGAATAAGGAATGAATTATCCTGTAATCCCAGCACTGGGGAGGCTGAGGCAGGAGGATTGTTGTGAGTTCGAGACCAGCCTGAGCTACAAAGTGAGCTTAAGGCCAGCTTGAATTGCATAGTGAGACCCTGTCTCAAAAAGACAAAAAAAAAAAAAAACAAACTTTCTTCCTTAAGTAAAAAAGATGAGTGATGGAAACTTACCTCACATGGATCAGAAAAATAAAAGATCTTCTGACACCTGAAAAAGCAGACTTCTCTATCCTGGACAAAATGCATCCCAGGAGAAATCACACTGCTACATAATTGTGTATTCTTAATGTTTTTACTCACCATTTCTCATTGGAGCAGAGAGCAAAGAGTAATCTCCAATCTTCTCTATAAGTACATGATAAATATTATTCATCTGCCTTTCTCAGATCTTCCACATAGTTTCTTCTTTCAAAAATAGGTACACCCAACGAGGGTTCAACTATACATGCTTCACAACAAAGAAAACATGAGTAGCATAAATTATTTTAAAGAAACATAATACAAATGATCTCTTCCCACTGCCTTTTCCAAAAGGACACCATTACTAAAAGTCAAAATAGCATTTGAACTTAAGTGGGTCCAAGCTGTTTGAACAGCTCCAATTCCATCAAAAATTCCAATGTTTTTTGCTGGTACTGGGTGTGACAAGATAATTGGAATTGTATTCACAGCCTTGATACAATATCCAGAAAATAGGTGATACCCTTTTTATCTCAAGTAGTTAATTTAGACATTAAGAAAAATGATGTCTTGGCTAAGTGAACTATCCATATATTGTTCTCAGAACTTTCAGCAATGAACAATCAAAATCTATAATCCACAAGAATGAAAAGCTATGAATTGAAAAGTAGGGTATGAAAACAGAGGAAATATATTTATAGGTTATCAAGCATTGAGTATAAGCACTACATTAAAAAGTAACATTTTTTTCTGATAAACTTGGAACTCCCAATCACATAGGAAATGATGCATTATTAACTAAATGGTGCTGGAACAAATTACCAATCATTTGTATGACATTAGAGCAGTTCATATATTATACAGCACCAAAATAAAGTTCAAATGAATTACGCATTTAAACATAAAAGTAAAACTATAAAATATTGAACGGAAGTAAGAATAGTGATTTATGTAACAGTGCATGCAGAAGGCCTTGTAAGGATTATGCCAAAAGTGGAAGCCATTTTTAAAGAGATATTGTTCAAAGTGATCATACAGAATTTGAATTTATGTGCATATCAAAAGTTCACTGTGAAAAAAGACTTAAAGAAATATAGAAAATCCATGAAAAACACATGCACAAAAAGCTTTCTACAAACAAAGTTCAAAAAGTGAGAAGTCCAGTAGGAAACAATAAATAAAATGGAAAAGGACTACATAAAGATGATACCAACCAGTCTGTAAACATTAAAAAAATACAAAAAAGTATAATGATCAAGGAACTGCACATTAAAACAATAATAAAATATCCTATTTCATCCAACAAATTAACAAAGATTTTTTTTAAAACTAAAATTCTGGAGGTTGAAGGTATTTAGAAATATGATCTCTCTGAGGAATATAAATTTTGAGGCAAAAATTATGAAAAACCGTAGAATTGCTCTTCCTTTTAAAACAATCTTTTATAAAAAATTTACCTTCTCAGATAAATAATAGTATCTTATTTCGCTCTTTGAAAACTTTTTTTAATAAAACAGAGCATATGTTGCCAATTTTTTGTTTTATCTTAACCTTTCCTACTTGTTGTTTTTCCCATTCAAAAATGTGGTAGTAAAGAGTATTTTCTGGGGCCAGGGAGATGGCTCAGTGGAATAAGTGCTTTCCTGGCAAGCACAAGGACTTGAGTTCAATCCCCGGTTCTGCCAAAAGCAGAAAGAAAGAAAGAAAGAAAGAAAGAAAGAAAGAAAGAAAGAAAGAAAGAAAGAAAGAAAGAAAGAAAGAAAGAAAGAAAGAAAGAAAGAAAGAAAGAAAGAAAGAGAGTATTTTCCTATCTATATGTTGCAAAGTGTCCAAGCATGTTTTCAATTGTTTATATTTATTTTTCAAAATAAAAATGTTCAGCTTCTGTGTGATTGTATCCTCCCTTGTACTTTTCTACATTTTTTAATTCTTTTTTATTATTTAGTCTTTAAAAATTTATTATTTTATATTTTGGTACAGGGTCTCACTCCACAGCTTGGACTCGGCAATCCTCCTGTTTTCAGCCCCCAGTGTTTGGATTACAGGTGTGCTCCACCACGCCCAGTCCCAGGGGCCAGCTCAGCATGCCTGGGGGCGGCGAGGGCGGGGCATGCAGTGTTGGGGATTGAATCCGGTTTAGCTTTCCTAAACAGGTGCTTAATCTGCTTAGATATCTCACCAGCCCTCTAGTTTACAACTGTTAAAAGTTCTTACCAACCACACAAGTAATAGAAATATTCACTACATATTGAATGCTTTGTTTAATATATGAAAATCTTCAACCATACATAAAAATTGAGGAAACAGCATATAAGCCAACCCCAGTCCATAATTATCAACTTATACCTCTGTTGAATTCATTCTCAATTTTGTTTTACCGGGTTTCTTTGCTAATGTATTTTAAAACAAAAAAAATATATAAAATAGTTTAAACCAGTTTTTATACCACAGTACCTTTTTGGGGTTCACTGTGTGTCTCTAGTTTTCTCACAAATCCACAATTACATTTAAGTATCAAGAAACATTAAAGACTCTTTGCTTGTATACATCTCACAAAATTGAATTTCCCCAGGTGACTAAAAGATGCCTTTTCATAATGAAAAATTCAAATGATTATCTAAAATCTATGCACACTACTTGGAATTACATATCTCTTACACTGAAGGAAATCCTACCTTTTCATTTCCTTTGTTTGCCATTGAAATATAGCAGAAGCCGGATTATTTATACAAAAGAATATCTCATCTTTCCAAAAGTGCTCTCTACTTCATTCTGATGGCATTTACCTCATTCCTCTCTACATATAGTCTCAGTAAATAAAAGTTAGTTCTTCAGGCTTAATTAGACTTGAGTTTAGTTCTTAGTTTTTTTCCTTGTGTTTTTCAGGAACTGCTTGAGTATTACTACATACTTCTACTATATGAAAGTTCTTTAAGGAGACTAATAAAAAAGACTCTAAAATCAGAGCTAAAAGTGGTAACGGTACAAATAATATCCAGAAAAAATGAGTAAGTTCCTAACAAAATATAAACTATTAATACTTGATCATGAAGAAATTGAATATCTGGGGCCACAGAGATAGTTCAGCTCTATAAGCACCAGCCTAGGCAAGCAAAAGGATCCATGTTTGATCCCTGGCACCACATACTGTGCTGGCCCCACTCCTGGCACGCTGAGCCAGCAACCAAAACTGGGGATGGTGGCACATACTTGTAACCCCAGAGGTGGGGGGGCTGAGACAGAAAGATCACTATGAGTCTGATGCGCGTGGTGAGACCCTGTACCAAATACATCTCAAAAAATTTTAAAGAAATTGAATATGTGAACAAACTTATAAGTAAGGAGATTAAATCAATAATCAAAAGCCTCTCAAGAAACAAAAGTCCAGCATTGGATAGCTATATTGAAGACTACTGTGAAATGGTTAAGGAGTTAATATCAAACACAAAGTCTTTCCAAAAAACTAGCATGTAGAAAATACTTTCAAATTCATTCTATGACACCAGTAAAATCCTAACACCAAAACTAGAAAGAATATTACAGGTAAAGAAATATCTGTAGTATCTGTGATGCAGAATAATTCCACAAAATGCTAGCAAAAAATTGCATGACAAAGAGAAAGTCATATATCATGTCACTCTTATTTATTTATTTATTTATTTATTTATTTTTTGGCAGAACTGGGGATTGAACTTGCCAGGGAAGTACTTATTCCACTGAGCCAACTCCTCGGCTCCATGTCACTCTTATATGATAAAATAAGATTTATCTCTAGGTGGAAACCTATGAAAAATCAGTGTGGTACACCACATTAACATGATGAAAGATAAAACAAAATCATCCCATCAGATGCAGAGAAAGCATTTGAAAAACTGCCAAAATTCTTTTGTGATTAAAAAATACTTAACAAACTAAAAATAGAAGGAAATTTTCTCAACATAGTAAAAACCATATGAGAAAATCCATTGCTGGAGGTTCCATTCCCGGACCTGCTGTGCCTGCCCCACCTTCAGGGTGTGCTGAGATGGCTACTGATACTGGGCATGGTAGCACACGCCTGTAATCCCAGCTCTTGGGAGACTGTAAACAGGCAGATCACTACAAGTCCAGTCTAGTAGAGAGATCTTGAACACCCTATAGATCCTTCCCCCGCCAAAAAGAAAGAAGAAAAAAGAAAATCCATTGCTAACATCATACTCAATGAATGATGAAAGGGAGGAAGGGACAGGAAGATGGTTCAGTGGAATAAGTGCTTCCCTGGCAAGTTCAAGGGCCTGAGTTTAATCCCCAGTTCCACCCAAAAAAAAAAAAAGAAAATAAGATTGAAAGATTTTCCTTTAAAATTAAGGATGAAACAAGGAAGCTTACTTATTCTCACTGTAGTGTTGGAAACTCTGGACAGAGCAATTAGGCAAGAAAAATGAAATAAAAACCATCCAAATAAAAAAGGAAAAAAATTATTATTTCAGTTCTCACATGACATGATCTTAGATGTAGAAAATTATAAAAATTAAACATACACACATACACGTACACACACAACTTATTTGAATAGATAACCTAATGGACTAATGAAAATCAGGCCTTTAAAATTTTTACTCTAAAGAGTTAAAACAAAAGAAAAACAAGTAATAAAAACAAAGACAGAAACAGAGTAATGTGCAGTAAACATATTTAGTACAGAATTTCAAAACAAGAATATAAAATTAACTCAGGACCTTGAGGTTTCTAGACAGGAGCTTGTGCCACTTAGCTAGCTATCCAGCAAAAATCACTTTTGGTTTTTCTTACTAATAATAAATAACCTGAAAAGAAGTTAAAAAATTTATCCCATGTAACATTAAAAAAAAAACCTGTGTATAAACTTAAAGTGACAAAAAAAAACCTGTGCATACTGAAAAGTGACAAATACTGCTCAAAATAAAGAACCCACAAATAAATGCAAGACCATCCTATGTTAATAGACTGAAAGACTCAATACTGTTAAAATGCTATTGCTATTCAAAGTAATTATAGTTTACATGTAATTTCTGTCAAAGTCACAGTGGCATTTTTATAGATTTCTTTTTAAAAATCCTATAATTCCTATGGAAATACGAAGGACTCAGAATAACCCAAACCATCTTGACAAAGAACAAAACTGAGGAGCTTCATATTTATTGATTTTAAAACATATAAAAATCTAGAGTAATGTAAATGACTGGCATAAAAACAGACATATATAATAATGAAAAGAATAGAAGACCTAGAAATATATATATATATATGTATTTCTAAGATATGTAACAATGGGAGACATCACCGAATGATGTTGAGAAAAATATGTATCTGTATGCAAAGAATGAAACTGAATGATTGACTGTTAAATTGAGTCAAATTAAATCAAAATGGGTTAAATATTTAAATATAATATCCAAAACTGTAAGTAATATTGAGGAAAATGTAGGGGGAGACTAATGACATTTGTATTCGCATTAATTTTTTTGGACAAGATCCTGAAAAAATAGGAAACAAAGATAATCTGCCTTAGTTGCTCTCCTCTCATTGCAGGGACAAATACCCAACACCCAAAATGAAGGAATGAAACATGTATTTAGTCCATAGTCAGTGGAGCTTTCAGTCTATACTCAGCTGATTCCAAGGCAGAGTGGCACATGGCAGAGAGCAAGCTTTCATGGAGGCAGCAAAGTATTGTGTGGAATTTTCCTTCAAATAAATAATAGCACTATTACATATGATCCAATAATCCCACTTCTGGGCCAATTATCCAAAAGAATTTATTTTTTGTGGAATCAGGGATTGAATTCAGCCCCTTGCACTTACCAGGGAAGTGCTTATTCTACTGAGCCATCTCTCCAGCCCAAAAGAATTGTAATCAAGGTTTCAAATAATGTTTCTACCCACATGTTTATTTTGCAGCATTATTCACGATCAGAGGTGAATAAATTTTAAAACTCCACTAACAGAGGAATTGATAACGAAAATGTTTATGCATATAATTTTATTTATATATAAATATTATTCAAGCACAACGCAAAGATTGTATCATGCTCTACAACACTGATGAACAATAGGGATATTGTTCTAAGTGAAATCAGATGATCACGGAAAGACTATGTGATTCTAGCAGTCAAAAACTTCATGGAAGCAGAAAGTACAATAGTAGTTTCCAGTGGTTGGTGAGAAAGAAGGGAGGGAAAAAGGAAAGAGGGAGGAAGCGATGGAAGCAGGGAGGGAGGGAGGGGCTAAATGAAGGACCAGGTATATGAGGGGGGTCCTTCACAATGGGTGTGTACTTGTGGCCTGTCCCCTAAAGCACCTTGGAAGGTGCTGGCATATTTGAAGTCATCCTAGCTGGCCTGAAGCTATACCATCACCACTGCGTTTAATAGGAAAAGAAAAAACAATTGAACAAGATCAGAACAGAAACTTTCTAAGTGCGATAGAATCATTATTAGGAAAAAAAATTGACAGAAAGTGTCAAAAAAAAGTCTTCAGTTTTTTGTTTCATTAGAAACATTTTTATTCATGAATTAATACCCTCTACCAAAATTTCTATAAGACACTCAAAACGAGTATCCTGTGATCCAGAAGCTGTATATTAGGGGCCCGGGAGATGGCTCAGTGGAATAAGCACTTCCCTGGCAAGCGCAAGGGCCCGAGTTTAATCCCCGGTTCCACCAAGAAAAAAAGCAGAAGCTGTTTATTGCATAGCTTTAAATGATACCTGACCACATTTCAAAACTGATATGTATTCTTAGCAATAGTAAAAATTAGTTTAAATTCTACTGAAACCATCATTATGATTAAAGAGGTCTTATCCACACAAGACTGTGCATAGCAAGTTTCAGAAGGCTAATGCAGAGTTACAATAAATTCTGGTACTATAAGCTAAGAATTAAACAAAGACTGAAGAACTGTGATTGAATTTCCAAGTATGAAGTTCTGCTCTTGTCTCTGTGCTTTTTTAACACCTCTCCCATCCCACATAAAGTGAGTATGCTTCCTTAGAGCTTAGCTGGAAAACTGGACACCCTGGTAGTTGAAATACTAGACATAAAGAACAAAAATAAAATATACCTTTGAATTTATCCATAAAATATCTATTAAGAATATATTACTTGAAAACTCCAAAGTGTACAAAGTAACTGAGGCTACAAGTGGATGATCCATTAAGACCCATTTCTGCACAACTCCTAACAGGGATCTTGTAAAGATTCCAACACTTAAAACCAGGTGTTTTAGTACCAGGACAATATTTATCATGATGTCATTGAAACATCTCAAAAATAATTGCTAGTATTTCTATCATTATAAACCTCCATTGGCATTGGACCAAAGGGAAGAAGTTTAGCATAGATGCAGACTACTTTTTTTTTCCTTCATTGACATGAATTACTTACAAAAATCTATACAATTAATTTACTTCCCTGGAATGTTGTAGTAGTCTAGTAATTAATGCTATAAAAGCCTTTGGAAAATCATATGAAATAAATATGCCAACTATCGTTTAACAACTTCCCCTGAATAGCATCTTCAATACACAAGAATGTAGCCTGATTTAATTAAACAATGCAAAGTTAAATAATAAAAAGCAGAGGAAGGAATAAATTAAGAAGCATAATCCAGGGAAAAGGACATGTTTTCAGATGTGATTTCAAAAAGATGGTGAACCAATGAGGCAGAGAGACACTAGAAAGCTGTCTTACTTGAGAGAAGATAGAGACGAGGTCTCTCCTTAGACAATCTGCTGCATTCCCCGGTACCTAATTATAACATTAAATGCATCAGCATTCCAATAACATGAATGTTAATGATGATCATTGCTGAGACACAAAAGAGCACTTAATTACCCATTGGGAGAATAAATGCCATCATTATTGAGAACTGTTGAAGTCATAGAAAAGTTGAAAAATGTGATAATTCATGGCTGGCTGACACTGAAGATCTGTGTTCCCTTTCTACAGTTTAAAGTTGTAACTGGGGGACCCTGATTGTCCAGAACATTCATTTCCTTCCACGTTGCCTCTAAAGGGGACCAACAGATTGTCTGGCTGGTGGGATGTGAGCAGAGATGACGTATGTCACTTCCAGACCAATGTATATAATCAGCGGCTATGCTTTTACTGCAATATTTTTTCTTCCTACAGTGCAGCTGAATTTAGAGTCTATCAAAAGAGTGGATGGAGTCTGAGCCACATAGTCCCCATTTGAAGAAAAACTCTGGAGAGCTGTTCATCTTGCATCTTCTCCACTGGGCCAGGCATAAATGAGAAATAAAGTTTATTCATTAAACCACTGATATTTTAGAATTGTTTTATAACATTTCTAGCAATATATTAACATTAGTGATAACGTATTTTTATGTACAGTATTGTTTTTACCATAAACACTATTTATAATATAAAAACAGGTATTTAAAATTATTCAAAGAGTGGAGTAAATGGGCAGGAATAGAAACAAAAGTTGTAGTTGGAAGAATATATATGCAAAGTGAAGTAAGAGAGGAATATGCCAAGTTGCTCAAATAGCTGGAGAGAAGAGTTAGGCAAATGTCTATTCTTAAATACAAGAGAGAAGTCAAATAAGAATTTTCATTGCCATGGATTATTTAGGAATGAGGATATTGTAACTGTCCTAGTAAATAGTAAAAAAAAAAAAAATTAGCAATTAGCATTGGTAAAAACACTCAAATTGCAAAGGACAGCAGAATGAGTGAAAATAGAAACAGAGAAATCTAAAATATGTTTTTCAAATAACAGCAACAAAAAAGAAAGACATAGGAAGGTAGTTACAGAATCCACTAGGATGAAGTATTGTTTTGTTTTGCTTAATTTTGTTTTATGATTGAAGTAAGTAGTAGATACTTAAATGTTACTGGAAATGCCTAAATGTCACAAAAGAATGGTGGTGTAAAATTTTGGAAGAGCTCCCTGTGAAGCTGAGTGTCTCTGTTGAAAGACTTGCCTTGGGCTGGCCAAGTAGCTCAGCGGATTAAAGCACCTGCAAGCAAGTGTAGGGGCCAGGGGTTAGATCCCCAGGCCTGCCTTGCGGGCCCCACCCCAGGGGTGTGCTGAGACAGCAATTGAGACTGGGTGTGCTGGCACATGCCTATAATCCCAGCACTTGGGAGCCTATAAACAGGCGGATCACTATGAGTCCAATCTCGTGGTGAGACCCTGAACACCCTGTAGATCTTCCCTAAAATATGGGGGGGGGGGGGAAGACTTGCCTAGGACAGCAGCAAAGTGGAGGAAAGCTGGAGGGAGAGCCACTAGCTCAAGTGGAGCTTGCAAGGAACCCCCGAAACATGGACAATGATTCAGCAAAAAGGGAAACTAAATAGGGATAATGTTTAGACACTGTCTAGAAATAAATAAGGAAGGATAATGCACCGTCATATCAGAATGAAAATCTAAGAAAAGCTGAAAGCAGTAGGAATAAAGATACTAAAATTGAGGTAATGGATTCGATTCACATTTTTAAAGAAATTTATGGTATCTTTAAATTAACTCTAAGTTTCATTTATGCTTTAAAACTACTACTGATTTGGGCAATGAAAGAACATTCATTTTAGAGACAAATGAACCTGAATTCATATGTTATATTTTACTGCTCCATGCATTGTCAACTTTCAGAGAGCACCATTCTTTTTGCTATTGTACCACATATACACAGCACAGTTTAGGATCCCAAACATGCTCAATAAGTGAGAGTAGCATTAAATTTAATCTCTGTATGTCTATTTTAACAGTATAGCAGAATAAAATGAAAATATTGTGAATAAAGACACATGAAAGAATGAAAACAGTTTTAAAAGAAAATATAGTAAGTTAGTCAAAAAATAATAGACTCAAAATTAATAGTATAGATCGCATACAGTACAACAATAGCAGGGGTTATCAGAATGATTTGTACATACTGGTTATAAGGAAGTTTATCCCATTGTTGGCTAATACAGGTAGCATACTGTTTTATGCTATATCCTAATATGTTAAGTAGATGCACTCAAAAAGTCTAAACAATATATTGTTGTAAATTTACACCAATTAAATATTTCAGAAAGACTTTGTTTTTCTCAGAACCTGCATTGAATTTTAAAGTTCCATTTCCATGTTCATGCAAATTAAAATTTTTGCTTAAGTTAAATTAACCCCTTTTTCAGACTCTACTTGGGAAGCTTGAAAACCTGCCTCTCAAAAATCAGACACTTACATATACAATTTTAACAACATGGAGTTAAGAGTTTAGAATCAAAATATTGCATATTCTAGCAAAAGTTCACAGTTTTTAGTATCAAAGGGAATCATAATATGCATAATGCACAATAAGCAACATTTGCAAACTACACGTATGGCGTGGGTGCATCTGGTGTAATATTTAATTTGAATGCTATCTCTGTGCTATGTACTCAGCATGTCAAATAGTACAAGCTTTCACAGTACCCTAAAATAATAAAATATTTAAGATGTTCTCCCATGCATATATGATCAACAAAGCTCCAAAATCACAAATCATAATGAAAGAAAAAAACATGAACTAAAATTAAAATGTTAACTTTTATTTTGTTATTTAGGGCAGAAGGCATAACTCAGTGGTAGAGTGAATAAAAAGATAATATTTAAACAATTGATTGTTTTATGAAAATGATATGACTGCTGGTGAAATTTAGGTAAAAAATGCAGAAATGGCTTGAAATCCAATTATTTAGAAATCATTTTGACTAATCATAGGTGAGTATCAACTACTTGTAGAGTTTATGTAAACCAGAACTAGAGACACACATAACTACAAATTAGGATTATTTTGTGTATATTTCAAAATTATTTGATTTTATTTGCACCTAGCAAAAATAGTGAAATAAAAATATTTTAATTTTGCATGAAGTTTTTCTATCATCGCAATTAATCAGAATCATGAAGAAAAAATGCAGGCAAGATAGCTCAGCGGTCTAAAGCGCCTGCTTAGGCAAGCTCTCAGCGACAGTGGTTCGATCCCCAGCACCACATGCCATGCCAGCCCCTCCCCCCAGGGTGGGCTGAGCTGACCACTCCCCACCACCACCGCAAAAAAAGAATCCGTGATGTGTAGCGAGACACTGTAATAAATAAATAAATTAAAAAAAAAAAAAGAAAAAATGCAGTGGCTCAAATTATGGCTACTTGAGAGAAGTTCCGTCTTCTAGAAGCCTTATTAGAGCAGTGCATTATCCATAAACGGATAGAAATGCCATTAGTGTTATACTATAGGTAGGAAAGTCCCTATTTAAAAGAAAGTAGGGCTGGGGAGATAGCTTGGCAGCATAAGCACCTGCCTGGCAAGTGCAGGACCCCAAGTTCCATCCATGGTATTGAATGCCATGACAGCCCCAGGACCCCAGATGCACCATGCCTGCTCAGAAAGGGGCATAGTGGTGCACACCTGTAATCTCAGCTCTGAGAGCCTGTATCAAATATTGTTAATCATATATGCAGGACTGAATATTCTCAGGTTGCTCCTGTTTGGGAATCACTGTCTTATGTCTTTTACACTTAATGGACAACTTCAGTGGCCATGATATTTTTTGCATTTACTTTTTTCTGAACTAGGTTGATTTTATACAACCATATATGGGAATTACTGTAAATAATCTTAAGAGCTTGATCTTCCTGTGTATATATGACATCTAGTTTCTGCTTAAGTACCTCAATCATTTTTTAATCTGTCAAGTTTGGTAGTATATGATATATATATCATGATTACTCATTTTATGTTAATCTTACTTGGAATATAACATGGTTATTTACTCTGAAGTTTTGATTCTGAGTTTATTTCAAGAAAAGAATTAATTGATGTCTTTCCAGTAATATTCTGCTTTATTTTTCTGGATCCTCAGATTGAGGAACATCAATTATCCTTGATTGGATATTTCTTTTCTCCATATCCAATTGGTTCTAACTGAAAAAAAGTATATTTTTTTTTCATCCAAATGCAAATTTTTCTCCAAATCACCAATTTCATTTTCATCTTTACTCTCTATCCCTTATTCCTTATGATGTTTTCAGTTTTACAGTGGTGTTGTTTAAAACTTCAAAAGAGGGATTCTAGGCATTCCAGAATATCTGCAGGAAAAAATTCAGGATAATAGTGATGGACACAAGGCAATAATAACAATCATCATATGATGTAGGTTTTTAAACAAAATTAATTCATGTTTCTAATAATATTAATTATTTTTGAAACCTACTCTTACTGCAAACATCCTTATAACATCAATTGTGATTAAATATCCTGAGTTCAGGAATGTTAAAACAAAACAAAGCCATTCTTTGAAACTTCCCATATGATGTGCTCTAATTACCATCTAACTGGTATTAATCAATGTTCTGACTAGTTGTGCTCAAAATCTGACTTCTCCCTCTCAGTCTATATAAAAAAACTATTCATAGTGGCATTTTTAAATCCTTATTTTATTTTCAGGATTCATGTCAAAGAAAATATGTGTTTGAAAAACAGTATTTTGGTTTTTTCTCTTTTTTTGAGTTCCCATTATTTTTATATTTTATTTTATTCTATTGAGAGACAAATATCAATGAGACAGTTTCAAAGCTGACTAATAGGACATTTTCAATAATTAATACATTTTACATTGTTATCTTATTAGTTGCTATCCATAGTAGAAGAAGCAGACAGGATATCCTGTCCAAACACCATTACGAAAAATCTTTCTTCTCATAGACTTAATGAAAAGTAGCTGCATATCTATCCTAACTATTCTGTATATGGAAATACAAAATGGTTTTTCTTTTGTATCCCTTTCTTTGCTTAGTCCTATCTACGATGGGTATTCTATTGGCATTTAAGTACTATAGGTGCGTGAATGCAGCAAAACACTCCAACACAGTCCAGCAGTCCACAGTAGTAGTGGGCTACCCACAGAAGTTGTTGACTAGAGCCTTTTACAGCTCAGCATTTTTTTTTCTTTTTCTAAAGTCTTCGAAAACAACTTCCTTTGGATTATGAGGATATCTTGGTGCTTCTGAAAAAAAAACTGGAATGTAAGAATAGGTTTATTTTGAGTTTTTTTTTTCTTTGTAAAGAAGCAGATGGTTGAAAATACAGTAGAATAGTAGGTAGGCTCTTAAAGTAATGCACACTAAAAAGAATGCAATGGAATAATAAAATATCACATAAAGGAGTAAAAGATATTTAAGAATCAAATTTTACTATAAGGTATAAAAATCATCTTAATACACCTAATGAGTTAGGGAAATATCTATTCTCTCTATGGGCAAGAAAAGTCTTACTCAGATTTTATTTTTCCTGGTTGCATTAAGATCTCATAATAATAAGATAAAAACCTAACATAGTTATTTACTGTAAAGTAAAAGAAGTTTTTTCTTTTAAAAAAAGAAAAAAACGCTGAGCTGTAAAAGGCTCTAGTCAACAACTTCTGTGGATAACCCACTACTATTGTGGACTGCTGTGACAATGAATATGCCATTTGAAATATACATATATATATATATATATATATATATATATTTGCTGAAAATAACAATCAGTGAAGGAGAAAAACTTAATACGTATGAAAGCATTTATCAAACACAAAATTCTTTAATAAAAAGGGCATGAAGTATTGAAATTGTTATACATTTGCAAAATTAGAAAAAAATAATAAAAGCAACTTCTACATTAAAAAGAGATTTTAAGAAGTTTTTGTCTAATGAACTGTTAATTTTGCAATAGTGCCTCCCGATAAACTTGCAACTTCAGCAGCCTGTGGTTCTTTTCTCTCTTTTCTAAAATAAACTCTGTAACTACAAGGGCAATAGAAATGGAATCTGCTAAAATAAAAACGTCTTTCATAAATAATAAATAAGTAAAAATTGATGTTTTTAAGTTACTAGTGAGCAATTTGTTTCACATTTAATATAACAGCTGCTACTACTGAAATGATCGCGAATTAGCTGTTACTCTGATACAGATTCACATCCCTATTGTCTCTGGCTGTAAGTGGCGCAATCTAGGGTGTTACTGACCTTATATAACAGCTTCATGTTGATAACAGGCCACTGTCTCCTTTCCACAGCATCTGGGGCTTCCAGTGGTTAATATGTTTCATTCAAAACTTTTTATCATTGAAAAGAAACTGCAGGCACAAAGAAAACTAGTGAATCATCTCTTTCCAGAAGGAATAGCATTGGAATTAAAATGTAAAGAAACCTAGCTTCATAAAGGATCGTTGAATATTTATTTCATTCCTGTCCAATCAACTTGAGTTAAACTGTGCAACACCCTACTGAATGAAGTTAGCCCAGATAGACACATTGCAGGGACATTTTCAATGACTTTTTCACTACTTACCTTAATTTAGTTACAAAATTACTCTGATGTACTTCCAAGAGGCAGGAGCTTTCTTGATTCTGCTCCTCAGCTGATTTCTGGACTCCATTCTTACTTTTACAAAGATGAAGCTTCACATTTTATCCTGCTAACAGGCTTCCAGGCAATTTCACCTTGCAGGACTGTTACTCTTCAAAGATCGACTGAAGAAATACTTGTTGAAATATACTTCTTTTTCTTTTACTTCCCAACACACCCCTGACTCTGAACTGTCACCTGTGTTAGGAGACAAACTCACTGAGGGTGGTGCCTTCTCAGATACATTGTCACATGTAAGTGAATATTTTCCTCCTCTGAAGATTGTTTTAACAGGCAATATTCTTTTCTTCCCACACAATCACTTAAGACATCATATAAAGTTGCTTAACAAATCTCAAATCTTTTCAGCTTTTTTCTTAAAGTTCTATTTCTTGTATTCTGCTACATTTTCAAGTAGACAATAGAGACTGACTTTAAAGCTGTTATTGCTAAGAAAGGTGTCTTTATACCTGGACTAGTATCAAATTCTACCGAAAGTGTGCTCAATAAAGGAGAATAGACTTTCTCTTTATTGTTTTCAGTATGTCTATTTCTGCATCATGATATCTTTCAGCACTTAAAAAGATAAGACGATATATTTAAAGAAGAAAAGTGATAGTATCATATTGGTTAAGTAGAAAATATAGGGAATTTAATAGAATCAGAACCAGAAAACAGGAAAGAGGTAAAGAGCTGTTCTGAGCTGAAGTAGTATGCAAATTGCTTTCTTTTAAACGGTAGCATGATAACAAATGATATTTCTGGACTTGGCACATCATACTACCCACAGATGAAAGATGACTTAATTGCTTTGACCACAGTCCGAGTCAGAATAGCTCAGTTGGCAAATATAAAAATAGCTTAGTGTTATTTGCATTTGCATTTGAGAAAGCAGTGCTTTCGTTTTAATGCCCAAAGTCTAGGTAACAAAGCAACTCACAGGTAGAGAAGTGCACCTTTCAAGAAAGAGATGCAGTTCCTGATTGTAGTGACTAAGGTTGCATAGGACACATTGATCTTGTCAGCTACCTCCGTGTGCATAGGAAATAACACTGTCAGCACAGTGCCTTCAAATTCAGATCACAGGATATAAGAGTTTATATCTTTAGAGCCTTTGCAGTTAAGTGTTCACAGAGATTTGTTGCCTATGCCATCACCTTTAAATAACCTCCTAAAATTCTTTTAATAATTCATTGTCATTCTGAAAGTCTAATGTTACTGTTAATAGCTTAAGTTGCTTCTCATAATTTTACCCAACACAATGTTTTAATAAATAATCATAGTTTAGTGAGGCTTAATATATTGTAGTCATGGCTGTACTGCAGTTCAAATAAAGTGAAAAATACATAGAAGAGGAAAAATATGACACAAGGAATAGGAAATTTCTCTAGGTAGGCCTTGTATTAAATGTGGTTCTAAGGAAAATAATGGTTTTTAAAAATGCAGCATTGATTTTGTTTTATTGGGAAATGATGTTATTTTCTTATTTTCTAAACTTTGTAATCTAAACAGCAAGCTTAATTCAGAAAAAAAAAAAAACCTTCCATAACTGATTATCATAAGCAGGATCACAGACTTTTAAATCAAAAGTCACTTTAGTTGGAAAAGGCTTAAGTTTTTTCAATAAATTATTTTTTATAATGACTATAAAAGTTATATAGTACACAGAGGCTATCTGGGAGCTAGATACTTTACTGTACCTGAATTGCAGGGAATGCTTTCTGAGATATAAAGCTGACAATCAGACATCTGAGTGTGACTGGCACATAACAGTCCCTGAAAGATTAAACTGAGTATATTAATAACCTTGAAGGCAAACTATTGTTCTTTCACTTGGGAGCCAGAAGATGTGGACAAGCTACAATATAAACATATGTAAAACAATCGAAAGAGAAAAATCCTATCCCAACATTATTTTGTGAAAGAAAAAAAAAAATTCTTGCTCCCTCAAAATCTATATTTGCTTTTGTTATTTAAAATAACAATTCTGTGGTTATACTAAAATATGAACACAAAGTGGCTTAATGTACAATGCACTGAGTTACTCTTTACTTAAATTCAGTAATAAATTATTGTGATTTTAATGGCATAAATTTTCTCCAGAAATTTAATAAATAATGACATATCTGCAATTAAACTAGAAAAACTCTTGTGTATACATATCATTATATTTTATGCACATTCTTTAACAAAATAATATGGGAGGAAATTATTTAAGGTGATGAAATTTTGGGGTAAACTTTTTCTGATCTGGTATTTAGAATCAAGAAAATTACTTTAAATATTTTTAAATGGAGAAAAGAATGAATAGTGAAATATAAGATCTATTGAAAATACGGGAACTGAAACCTAGCCCTGCACAGGTGAAGCAAGTCTACTGAGCAAAATCCTCAGTTTTGTTTTTAAATCACATGATGTTAAAAAAAAAACCTTGTTAGTTTTTTTCAATTGTTAATTGAAAAAAGTGCATTAAGAGACAGTAAATATCTTTCATCCATAATCTCTCCATTTTTGTCATTTAAAGAAATTTATAAAACATTTTACCTGTGACCTTTCAATCTCTCTTCCAAGAAGGAAACAGGTTAACTGTTCAGGAAGGGTTCAGACTTTTTTCCCATTAGCATCCACCCACCAAAATAATAAAATAAAATAAAGTGGGGGAAGACAATTGTTAGTGAGTTTGTTTCTTTTATTTACGACCGTGCCTACAGTGGCAGAACCTTTCGTCTGGCCTCTATTATTTATTGTCAACCCCATATTATATTCAAACAAAGAAATGCACCACTTTTCGCCTCTGTGACCTGTGTTGTTGAGTTACCGCTACCAGGTGCGCCTCCTTTCTGAGCTCGGGTTGCTGGCCTTGGTCGTGCTCGTCGCTGGTTTGCACTTCAGCAGCAGGAAGCTGGTTCAGGCTCCACTAGAGTCACAGAGACCGGATGCAGATTTTTTTATTCCTGTCAGCACAGCTCATCATGGATGGGCTTAAGTCCCAAGGAAATTTGAAGTTTTGTGCTCTGGAACCCACCATGTGGTGCAGAGATCATCAAAAAGCTCGGATGGGTCTGGTATTTTATTTAAATACTAAACATGACCATATTACATTTGCCATTTTGCTTTTTCAACTTAATTATGCATCAGAAGTGTCTTCAAGGTCATTTTTTTTATAAAGATCTATCTATAACAGTTTGTACTTATAACATCATATTATTTTATAAATTAGAGGCATCATAATTTATGACTATTTGCTTCTTGAAAAGATGTAGGTCTTTTGTATCTTCTGTCCTTTAAGAAAATTCTATGATAGCTAAGCTGGGAGAGATAGCTCAGTAGAGTAAGTGCTTGCCTGGCAAGTACAAGGTCCAGAGTTCAATCTTTGGTACTGAAAAAAAAAAAAAAAAAAAAAAAGGAAAATTCTATGATATCTAAGTATACACCCTCAAGCTATTATTTCTATAAGATGGATTCTTAGATATTGGACCTTTGACATCTTTCTTCCTCAATTTTTTGAACCAATTTTTACCACAACTTTTTCTTACAAATTTGCCATTTTTTAAAAATTTGTTTAGGGCCCGCCAAATACGTCGGCAGATTAATGTGCCTGGAAGCAGAAGCAGGGGCCAGTGGTCTGATCCCTGGGCCTGCCTTGCCAGCCCCACCCCTGTGGTGCGCTGAGACGGCAGTTGAGACTGGGCACGGTAGCACGTGCCTATAATCCCAGCTCTTGGGAGGCTGTGAACAAGTGGATCATTGTGAGTCTGATTTAGTAGTGAGACCCTAAACACGCTATAGACCCTTCCCTAAAATATAAAAAATAAAATAAAATTTGATCTATTTTTAAATGTATTAGTGTGGTTTTTCGCTTTATTAATGGTCTTCAATATTTTATATCATTTTGAACATTTATATCACTTCTAATTTTCTAATTAAGTTTTCTCTATTTTTGTATTAGATAACTTTAGCTTTCAAAAAGCTGTTTGTGTTTGATGTGTTATAATTTCTCCCAGTCTGCCATTTGTCTAATGACTTTGTTGATTTTTTTTCTTCACAGAACAAGAATTTCATTGTTTTCTTTTTTTTTTTCAGAACTGGGGATTGAACTTAGGTCTTTGCACTTGCCAGGGAAGCACTTATTCTACTGAGCCACCCCCTTGGCCCCAGTTTTTTTCAATCTTAAATGTATCAACATTTGGAATCCCTTGGATAGTCTCTTGGTCAGAAAAGTGATTCCACAAAGGGTAGGTCTATAGAAACCATTCCTAGAAAGTGTTGTAGTTTCAATACTTCAAGGAATTTAAATGTAATTCTAATAATTAAAGTTAAGTTTAATTCCAATAATAAATAAAATTTCAATTGAAATTACCTTCAAGTATTTATACAGTAGTGACTCCTTGGGCAGCAATACCTGGTATTTAAAAGTGAAACACATCTAATAACCTTTCCTGATAAAAGTAACCAAATTAGTAAATGACAGCAGGAAAAATATGTGATAAATTTATACACAGGATATATATTATCTCCATAAACTTTTCAGAGGAGATTATTTCAAATTCAGTTTCTTGAACTACATACTGTCCACTGAATTAAAAGCTGCCTGGTGGACCATCAGCAGTAGAAATAATAACAGCATTGATACATTGAACGACTGGAAGAAACATGCAACTATCACAGCAAGATTAGTAACAGATTTAAATTCACAGACCTAGGGCTGGCCAGGTAGCTCAGCAGATTAAAGCACCTACACTGGGACCAGGATTTGATCCCTCACCTGGGGCACACGGAGAGCAAATGAGACTGGGCGTGCGCTCAGTGTCACCTGCCTGTAATCCAGCGCTTAGAAGACTGAAAACAGGAGTATCACTACGAAGCAGATCTGTGTAGTGAGACCCTGTAGACTCTGTACTAAATATATCATCATCATCATCATCAAATTCACAGACCTTTTATATTGATGATGTAGAAGAAAGAAAAATAATATAATCATTAATTTACAAAATGTCACTAAACTGGAAAGCACACTCCCCACATCTGGATGCCTTGGAACAGGAGTCTTTTTTGGTGTGTGTGTGGGGCAGCTCAGCTTGCCCTAAAGGCAGGACTGGCACAGCATGTGGTGCTGAGGATTGAACTGCAGTTGCATGAGATTGCCTAAGCTGGCCTAAGCAGGCTCTTTAGACTACTGAGCTAGCTGTCCGGCCCCTGTTGTAAAGGATAAAATCATGGGATACCCAAGTTAACCACCTGCTTTGGGCTAACTTCACGGGTGTCAGTTACACCCATCAAATTATACTACAGTGACTATTTTGTAACAAAATAGACACAAAGTCATTGAGTTCAACAGAGCAAAAAGAAAAAGGGCAATATGGGTATTTGCAACAGGGGAGAGAAGCAGTAATGGGCCTGGTCCCTGAGTGTAAAATGGCAAAGCAACAATGGTTCTTGCTCCTGTGGGTCATACACATCATCCAAGCAGTAAAAGATGCTCGAAAGCTTGTCAATACCTCTAAGTTGTATTACAAAAACACTAATCAAATGTAAACCTACAATAACAAGGTGTGACTAAATTGCTTTAAGGAAACTAGAGAAGCTAATAGCATTAACATTAAATTCACATATTATCTTATTGTATACACAGTTCTTTCTAATTTCAGTTAGTACCCTGGTATGTTAGAATATATATACATGACTAAGAGGTTCATTTTTCTTCTGAAGCTAAGTAAGACAAAGGAAATTCCCAAATATTACCGTTATTCTTTTGCAGATTTGCTATTTCTTCTCCTCCTACTCAGATTAGTTAAACAATTAAAGAGCAACGCAATCAAGTTTGACACATGTAAAAAAGTAATTCACAAACTTTTTTTAAAAAGAAGAGCAGACTGTATACTCATGAGACAAGTACTTTCCACATGCTCTACACACTCTAAATGCATTCATGGCCTTCAAATCTTTTACTTTTCCAATGTTTCACTTCTTTCTGATCTCCTCCTTCCCTCCCTCCTGTCCTCCCTCCCTGCCTCCTCTCTGCTTTCCCACCCCTGCCCATTCTTGAAAATATGGGAAGCAACCAAAGGTAGTAAAAATGTTTTCTTATATGGTTTACAAGATAATGTTTCTGAAAATCTTCCATCTATGGTAGCAGTGAAATGGTGTTTTTGTTTCTAAGCTCACAGAAGCACCTGTAGCCCAAGAAGTTTTTTAATGATTGGTGAACTTAGCTTTCCTGGCTCCATGCCGCACACATGCTAACATCAATTGTCCACATGGAGAGTGTCCTGGGTTTGCCGTCCAGCAACAGTATCAGATGGTGTCCTGCAGAGACAGAAAAGAACCATTGCTTTAGACAATGTTATTTGTGTGCTATGACATTGTTATCACGGTTCTTTGCAGCTGCTGACTTTCTTTTTACAATAATTGCTTATTATGGTGTAAATATAGCACCAACTTGTGCGTGTGCTTTTTCCCAAAGTAGACAACTCAATCAGTAGTTTTCAGCCAAGCACAATAACAGAAAAGCCAAGTTGAACGTTTCTTAAGCATAAGTATAAATGATTATATGCAGTAATACTGCTTTGCTAGAATAGATCAAATGACCTCATCAAAAATGTTTGAGAAGGTGTCAAATTCATCCATGCTAAATTTCAAATTTTAACTGTGAAAAGCTCTCTAACTAGCCATCTGTTTATCTGGTTTCTCCTATATATAATCAAATTTCTTTCAAACAGGAGCTCTTCCATTGACAGAGTAAATGAGTCTAAATATTTGGCTTAATAGATCTTCACTTTAATTAATAAAATAAAATTAATCTTTCAACTGTAATGACATTTATATTTGTCTGTTTGAGCTACAATATTTTTGAAGGATATTCATAATATTTTGTACACTACAAAAATCATATCTACTTTTACTTGTATTTCAAGCACTTGGTCGGTAGTAGGGGATTGTATATTTTTATTTGTGTTATTTTTATTTTTATTTTGCACATGCTAAACTAATGTCCTGTCACTGAGTTACATCCAAAATCCTGTAAGTTTTACAGCATTTTATTTTTATTTATAAAAAGATTAACACTGTAAAAACTACTCAAAACTTTAGAAACATTTCATTCATCAAAACATTGTCTATGGCTTTATTATAGGCAACTGAATTTTTGGCAAATTACTTGCCCTCAGATCACATTTAAGAATCCAAAAACCTAAGTTCAGTACTCTGTAAGGTTAAATGATGAATAAATTGCTAAGAAAATGAGGATTTACTGAGAAAAAAGGAGCTAAGACTATTTACTGCAGGGCCGTAGGGAAGCAGCAGCATTCATGGGTCAGTGGATCATTTCACGCTGTTCTATTTTCTGATGCGCACGATAAATATCACAAAAATAACAGAGAACCTTCTTCTAATTAAAATATTCAAATTTAAATAAAATGTTTGGATAATTAGGGTGTTTGAACATTAATTGAACGCTGGCTTTTCATTAGCCAATTCTTGAGAGAGAGCCCAAATGTTACAGCATCTTCTGCATAGATGAATAGTCCACATATCTATTGATAAATTAATCTGTGGCTTCATTTATCCATCAGATTAACAGTCTATTATAAGTTTTAAGTCCGCATCATAATAACTATGTTGCATTTAAATAGATAAAAATCTGTGTGTAAATACACAAGTGTCTATTTACAAAATTCACTTTCAGCATTGTGTGTGACAACTTTTGATGATCACAAACGCCTAGATAATGTTCTAGTCATAGCCAACCTATTATTAAATAACTTTTGAGGTGTAAAAGTGGGTCTCTCACATGAATAAATTATTTCACATTCAGTTGTTTTAAGTACTGTCCTCCACCTCGATATATTCTTCATTGTCAGAAGATGGCGCTGTGGGTTTTAAATCATTGAGTTAAACCTCCAAAGGCTAGCTCTGAAATTTTAAGATTTTCCCCCTTTTTTTGCACATTCGGAGCGCAAACATGTTCAGTTCTCTATTCGATTAATTTTAAATTTCAGCTTTACAGAAGTTTTAAGACTCATATAGATAACATTCTTTCAGGAATAAAAGTGTAAATCAACTACTTCAGCCCCTGAGAGTATGAGCCCACACCGTAGACCGGAGTGGATTCTCTATGAACTCATTCTTTTTTCCCTATCTTTATCCGCATGTGTCACAACGTTGTCAGAGGTTTCAGCAGTGACCTCTGGCCTTAAAAATAACCACGAGTAGGAAAAAATAAGGCAGGAGCCAGCTGAGCCCTTCGCGGTGGGCTCTGGAACTATTTTGCACGCGGTGGGTTGAGAAGGTTCCTTACAAGGGGTTAAGAGTTTAGACAAACTTGCCAGCGAACAGTAGTGACATTCGAAGTCCTTTCTTTAAAATGATTAGGAAAAATCTTCTACAAAAAAAAAACAAAACTTTGAATAAATTCCCACTTTTTCAGGGTGGAAATCCTGGGAAGGGCAGACACCTGAAGCCGGGCTCGAGGCGCACACCTGGAGGCTGAGCTCCTGCAGGTGTGCTGGTCCCCGCTCCTTCGCTGCCCCGTTCCTCCGCCCTGCCAGTCCCCACGACACGTGCGGACGCCGCGTCTCTGCGGAAAACTCTGTAGGACTTCAGAAGAAGCTAAGAAAATATTGACGCCGAAAAGCCTAACCCTGGGGTCTGAAGTGACTGTCATCCTTCTGCCACCGAGTAGATCTCCTAAATTCGTCAGGAGGACAGGACAGTGAGCCCTACAGCCAGCCGCCCTGACTGCTCGGATTTTAAACTGGCCCGGCAGCCTCCAGATAGCGCAGGGTGGAGGAGGCAAGGGCCACTTCAAGGTCAAGGTGCTGGCGGGAGCCCCGGAGCTCCATACCTGCAGCCCTGCGGGCGCGCCAGCTTCTGTGCGCAGGTCGACTGGCTAGAGGCCACGGAGACTGCAGCGCCTACAGTTAGTTGGCCGTTTCTCAGAGCAGTCCCACTGCAAACGCCCGGGCTTGAACTTTGCTATAGACCCAAGCGCTGGGGTTGGGGGTTAGGAGGGTAGAGGGGTAGATCCTGTGGCTCACAAGAAATTCGCATTTCAGAAGAGCACCCAAGTTAGAGTTGATCTTATTTTTACCAAACTTTGTTTTTATTTTTAAAATGTTCTCATACAGACAAATTGAAAGCACCTAAACAGTTTTTCCTCTTAGAAAACACACAGAGCTACCAAAACCCAGACTTTTAACTGTTTAATGTAGAGAAGCAGACAATTACTTTACTAGAGCTCTGGAAATAACAGAGGCACTTCTACCTTTGCGATTCAACGGTAGATTGTGTTCCATTATGATTCTTATTGGGTCTTTTCAAAATGTAAGCAAATATTTGGGTAGTATCTAAGAAAATTAAATATAACCTGAACATGTCTCTGGTCTGAAACGCAGTATTCTAATTTTAAGGCAGTGGCTGTTTGGCGAGTATTCTAAAATCGCTTCAAACCCATAGGTGTATTCCTTTGGCAATAACAAATCTTTATTTATTTTTAGGCAGCGTGCTCTGGAGTGTGTGCACCAACGTTCCGTTGCAAATATTTTCTTTTGTGATGTGCTGTTTATCGGGCCTCGCTCTGACACCAGCCTAGCACCAGGGGCACAGGACTGAGTGGTCCCCCCAGTGGCACGAGCTACACCAGAGGGCTTTTGGTGAGCAGGGCTGTTGGAGGACGGTCCCTGTGTCTTCTGTCCCTCAACTGCTTTGGGGACTTTTAGCATACTTCTCAGAAGCTGCAGTGTCCCAATTTCCTTCCTGAGGTATAGCTCTAACAGGTCACCTGCTGGCCTTGAGTGGTTTCCCATCCTCATACTGCCGAGCAAAAAGGAGTCTGGTTTTTTTGTTTTGTTTTTTTTTTGGGGGGGGGGCTTTCCTTTTGTCAGTTACACCCGACGCCTCGAGCCCTTTCCCTATAGGCTGAACAAAGTTCAGAGCGCACAAATTCACCCAGCTCCGGCGTCTCAGCACAGCCCTGCCCTGGGTTCCAATGCAAGCAGCCCACCCAAAAAGGAAGTGGAAGCAAAGACCGTGACTTAAGGCTGGGGATGCTTAAACCCGCAAACACTAGAGGCAGATGTGTTTTCATTGCCCTGTGAGATAAATACAGCCTTAGGGGTCTGACAACTTTGCAGAAGCAATCAGCAAAAGTTTATGAATGCATAAAGCTCAAAGACCATTCCCCAACTGTTGAAGAACCATGTTTAGAGCTTCTATAAATTCTCTGGTGTTTTTTTTTTTTTTTTTTTTTTTAAGTAAAACTTGTAGCAGTCACCTTCTCCGGGGAGACAGGGAGGATTTTCTGGACTCGCTGAAGAATGTAATGTTTGGCTCCTATTGAGTGAAATAAAGTTGCATGAAAGTTTGTTCCAGAAGTTTGGATTGTTGTGAAGGGGGTTTGCCAGGGTGCTAAGAGGTGGCAGAGGTGGGCCTGAGCACGAAGGAAAGCTGTCCTCAGGGCTGAATAGCCTGGGTTAAAGCAAAAACAACATCCTGTGAAGGTCTGCTGTCTACCTGGGATGGGCAATCCCTGTCTACCTGTGATGCTCATCCTGTTTTACCACCCTGACCCTTCACCAACAGCCTCACCCCCCACACGCAGCACTCAGAGCACCCAACCCTAAACATGCGCTTCCACCAGGCCCAAGTGTGGTGAATCCTGTGTCCTTCAAGTGCCCACTGTAGACTGGTAGAAGTCCAGGAGCCTTGAGGAATGTTCCAGCTTACACGGAAAGCAGGGTAACTGGAGAACTAAGTCAGGCATCAGGGCAAGGGATTTGTACTCATCCTGCCCAGAGCCACAGCAGTGCTAGACTTCATCCTCCTTTAGCTCCAGGACTTTGCTTTCTTGGCATCACTGTTCACTCAGGACTCACCTATATTTATAGAGAAATTTCATTTATGATCCCAGTGAAAACAAAACTGCTAATTGGAAAACAACACTAGCCTGTCTTTAGTTTCCTAAAGGGAGAGGTTAACAGCTACTAGCACCAGGGAGGGAAGCAGCCAGGCAAGCAGAATTAGGGGCCACCCCACATGTCTAGTAGCCTTCACATCTCCAGAGAGATGCATCTTCAGATGTGCCGGGCTGGACCCTGGGAAGGGAGCTGTCTAGAGCCCATTTGCTCTGGGATCCAATATAACAGAAGGGCAGGAGTCTAGGTTACCCATCAGGACTGCTTAGCGTGTTGGGGCCCTGGAGACTGGATGTCAGGCAATTGTTTTGGCAAGATTGCCTGGGCCCTTTTCATCCCTTCCAGGTGAAAATGTGCATGGTTTGGTGTGGCTCTCGACCTTCCTTTTTAGATAAGGCATTCAACTGCTCAGATATTACCATTCAAAAACAGGTTCTGTGGAGAAGCTCATTTGTGAATCTATTACAGAGATTAATAGATTATTTCTCCTTTTTCAACTAATTCTCAGTGGGGAAATTTAACCATATGGTAAGGAGAGAATTAGAATTTCATCACATTAGAGGAAAATGTAATGAAAAGAGTCCAACACCTGGGGCCAACTCTAAAACCCACAATTAAAAGGTTTTTAATGAAACCAGAGAAACCAAAAACTGCATAGCGTTCAGTAATTCTGCCACACAAGAAAGAATTGTTGAAGGTGTTGGGAAATATTGTTTTTACAAGACAATAGGTCAGAAGGATGAAAACCAGCTGCTAACTACCGAGAAAAAGACCAAAGTCAGGAGCCAGAGGACCGCACGTACCATTTCCCATCCGGACAGGGGCACTTGTTCTTGCAGCTCTTTCCTTAACCAGCCCTCCAGGTACAAACTGGGCAGATCCCCATGTCCCCGTAGGGTTATCTGGCTGTGACAGTTGCTCTTTCTGCTTATATGTACACATGCCCCCACTTGGGGTTTGAAAGGATTTAACTTCTGGTGTGGGTTCTTCCTGCATTTTATTGTTGAAAGTTTGAGAAACCAGTTTCTCCCTGTTTCGGAAATTGTGTACTTTGTGATTTAGCCGCTCTACAAAGTGCACTGCCAACGCATCCCCACCCCCTTCCTCTAAGTACTTTTAATGAACCAAAAGCATAATCACTTTGATCTTCATCTTGTATTATTATTTTTTTTTTTTTCTTTTCTTTTCCTTTTCATCCGGATACGAAATGGGTACAGGGGGAGAGCAGCGTGCTGGGAGGATGAGGACTTTGCTGTCTAGCTGAAAATCTACAGTGAATTTTGGGTAAGACAGCTTGAACACCACCTTCCCCCGACAGTCTCTCCTCCAAAATCAGATCCTCTTCATCCTATATGCAGGGGTAGAGTGTAATTCTCGCCTGGGAGGGTAATTTAGCACAAGCTGAGACAGCAGCGTAGGGAAGGGCAGTGGGGGTGGGGTGCACTGGGTGGGGGCGTCTGCTTTTCACGGGACTCCCAGGTTTCGCAGCCGATCTACAATTTGCTGAAGGAGCAAAGAACATCCTCGGCTCTAAGTAGGGCTTTTAGTGTGCTCATTGATGAGTGAAAGTCGCCACACATGTCAAGCTAAAGGCAGTTGTTGGGTTACTAACAGGACCCAGCGCCTTGCAAACATATGCGCTAAGCTGTGTATACAGATGGCAGGCAGAATAATGGAGCAGGCGCCTTTTATAAAGCTCTAGCTGCTGCCTGTCTTCAGACCTGGGAAATGAAACTATTCAGACTCGCGGCCAGATAGCGCCTGCGATTGTTTGTTACCGTTTTAATCCTATTAATTAAAACGTTAACCTGATTGGGTAGAAAGCGCTGTCCCAACAGGCGAGTCTTCTTCATAATAACCTACTCAGAGATAATGATGTAAAAGACTCCCCCGTCTGTGGCAGCGGCTGGTTGATGGGTCCGGAAATCTCCTGAAGGTGAATCCAAGCAAGATAAACGGTGCGGAGAGGAGGCGCGGGGCAGGGCTCAGAGCGGCGGCGGCTGCACTCCCTCTGCGCCCACCCTCCCACCATGCGGGGCCGCGGCCCATGGTGAGCCCCAGCAGCCGGCACCGTCGGCTGGAGACGAGGAAGAAGAAGAAGAGGAGGCGGCGAGCGCGGGGGAAGGTGAAAAAGAAAAAGAAAGAAGGGGAGCGGGCTGCTGGCAGCAGCGGGACCACGCGCGCCCCAGCCCCGGAGCCCGGCTCGCGTGCGGCTGTCGGGCCGCCTCAGTCCCGAGGCCGGGCGGCGGCGGCGGGTGCGGGTGCGGCGGGCCCGGGGCGCGCCGGCACCGGACCATGGAGCGCGGGCTGCACCTAGGCGCGGCGGCCGCGGGCGAAGACGACCTCTTCCTGCACAAGAGCCTGAGCGCTTCCACCAGCAAGCGCCTGGAGGCGGCTTTCCGCTCCACGCCCCCGGGCATGGACCTGACCCTGGCGCCGCCGCCGCCTCGGGAACGCCCGGCGTCGTCCTCCTCGTCGCCCCTGGGCTGCTTCGAGCCTACTGACCCCGAGGGGGCAGGGCTGCTGCTGCCGCCGCCTGGAGGTGGCGGTGGAGGCGGCGGCGCGGGAGGCGGCGGCGGGGTGAGCGTCCCGGGGCTGGTCGTGGGCTCGGCCGGCGTCGGGGGCGACCCCAGCCTGAGCAGCCTCCCGGCCGGGGCCTCCCTGTGCCTCAAATACGGCGAGAGCGCGAGCCGAGCCTTGGTGGCCGAGAGCAGCGGCGGCGAGCAGAGCCCCGACGACGACAGCGACAGCCGCTGCGAGCTGGTTCTGCGGGCAGGGAGCGCCGACCCTAGGGCCTCCCCGGGGGCAGGGGGCGGCGGCGCAAAGGCTGCCGAGGGCTGCTCCAACGCCCACCTCCACGGCGGCGCCGGTGCTTCCCCGGGGGGCCAGGGCGGCGGCGGCGGCGGGGGTAGCGGCGGCGGCGGCAGCGGGGGCAGCAGCAAGAAATCCAAAGAGCAGAAGGCGCTGCGGCTCAATATCAACGCTCGGGAGCGCCGGCGGATGCACGACCTCAACGACGCGCTGGACGAGCTGCGCGCGGTCATCCCCTACGCTCACAGCCCCTCGGTGCGGAAGCTCTCCAAGATCGCCACGCTGCTGCTCGCCAAGAACTACATCCTTATGCAAGCACAGGCCCTGGAGGAGATGCGGCGCCTCGTCGCCTACCTCAACCAGGGCCAGGCCATCTCCGCAGCCTCTTTGCCCAGCTCGGCGGCGGCGGCGGCCGCTGCCGCTGCCCTGCACCCCGCGCTCGGCGCCTATGAGCAGGCGGCCGGCTACCCGTTCAGCGCCGGGCTGCCCCCCGCCGCCTCCTGCCCGGAGAAGTGCGCCCTGTTCAACAGCGTCTCTTCCAGCCTCTGCAAACAGTGCACGGAGAAGCCTTAAACACATGAGACCGACCCAAAAGCTAGAGAAAAGCGAAAAGCTGCTCCCACCCCTTTTATTTTGATTCTCTCGGAGTTGTAAAGCACTTGCAGAGCAAGCATAAGCAGAGGCAAGACTGAGAAGTGTCAGAGACAAACGGGACCGTTAGCCTTGACATCCCCAGAATCTCCGTCTTTGGGTGGGGAGGGAGGGAGGAGGGATGTGGAGTTGGGACGGAGTATGGATGTCTGTTTTTTTCTCAGAAAAGTGGCAACTTTGGTGTCAGCCTTGAAGGCGGCGAGGAAGCCGAGTTTCCTTAAAGGTGAAAAGAAAAGTTGAGAGTAGTGCTTGGATATTAAGGTGGAGCATATTGCATAGCAAAACACTAATCTTACTAATAATACTGAATTTGGTTAGTGCAGAAGGGAGAGAAGGAGTCCAGGGTTGGGAGGCAGGTGGGACGGAATATTCATTCAGACAAATCAGAAAGGGCACTTGAACATAAATTTTGATTCTGAGCCAGGACCTAACTTGAAATGTAGACTGATTCCAGTGCGGGGTAGGGGGGAGACATGTTGCTATGAAAGACTTGTATTTTTTATTGTCTCTGAACTTTAATCCTGTGAACATGCTCAAAGTTTTGGCGAGAGTGATATGAAAAACTGTGGCTGAAAGAATTGCATTTAAAGATATTTATGTGCACCTTGTTACTTTCAACCCTGCAATGATGTATTAACAATTCATGGTATTTATTTGTTATTCTTCAATGACCCTTCCATATCAACAGTATTTATGTGTTAAGGTCATGGGTCTTATGTGCAGATTTTTTTTAATGCCTCTAAAATTCTGTTTTATTGATTAACTTATACTGTGTGCCAAGTGTTTAAAGGTTTATTTGCCAACAAGTATGAAGAGAAATATTAATGTATCTGAGCTGCTTAGGTTTATGAAAGGTCACCTGGACATTTTCAGTTGCATCATCCCTGTATTTAAATTGAGCTTTAATAAATTGCTTTAGTCCAAAAATTACAG
>PVKA01000345.1:152653-214596 GCA_004027165.1 Ctenomys sociabilis
CACTTTATTGCTGTATTTTTAAATTCATATATGCACATATAAGAACTATGATCTGTGAATAATTTGAAATGCTATAGTAGAATGATACATTTTAGATAAAACATAACCATATCTTTATATAATTGTCTCAGATTAAAATAAAAAAGAAAAATAGATTTCTAATGTGGGCCAAACTGAAAAACTAATGACAGCCATAAACTGCTAACCAACCATAAATTAACATCTTCATCAAATGTTAAAATGGTATCAGTGGCTGTACAAAGCAATTATTATTTCTCCTTATAAGTTTTATAATAAAGTTCAGGGAAATTTAAAGGATCTATTATTTACAAGTGTCTCTCAATATTAAATATTTTATTTTTTACTAGAAGGAAGCTCACAACTAAAGTTTGCTATGTTAATAGAGGTATTTAGAGAGGAGAAATTAGATTTAAACATAAAAATGTTTTGTTGCTTAACCTTTCATCCATTTTATTCTAGGATTCGGGGATTTTCTGTTAAACATCCTCATACACTCTTTGAAAAGAGAAGACAAATGACATCTTATTATGGGAAAGTTTGAGAATATATACCTACCTGGTTATAACATTAAATCATGCATTGTCTGTTCAAGTAAGTACCACCACATCTGCCATGTAGGTTTTAGTCAGTATTTTAGTCAAACTTCATACATCAGTCTGAACCTGTGCCTTTCACGTGGGGAGAAATGATGTTCCTCGACAGGCTCTTACAGAAACAGGAAACACAGTGAGAGAGGAAAGCACATCCTTCTATTCAATGACTGATGTATCAGGAATTGGGGCCAGTTACTACCTGTCTTTTATACCTTATTTAATTTTACTTTGGAGAAGCATATATTTAAAATGTAGGTTTCTCAAAAGTGAAAATTTTACAAATTGTTTAACCAATAAAGCTGTGCATAATTCAAGAAATTATTTTCATTAAAGCATAAACATGCAGGATATGGCTTACACAGTACTCAGATTAACTCAGTTACTTGATTGTTACAGTATGCTGATCTGTGGAATAGATGTAAATGATCACGGCTAAAAGTCAAGGGTTAGTGCATAGCTCCAACTGGTAGGCCCTAGTACCCTTGCCTTAGTCTAAATTTTTGGCAAGACTTGTTTAGTCTGACCTACTCCACTATTTAAAAATCAATTGTATTTGTATGACTTTTAGTAATTTAGTTCAAAATAAAGTTTTTTTAAAATACAAAACTAACTTTACAAAATTGAGGAATTATTACATGGATAGTATTAAGGGATATAAACTACTTAAAATATGCCACTTTATAAAATAAAGGTACTTATAAAACTTTAAATATACTTGTTAGTTCTTAGAATATGGACTCAAGGTACATTTCATTGAAATAATTAAAAAATAAAAAGCAAAAGCTTTTATTAACATTTGAGTAACTGGTCTGGTAATAATGTACATTTTATGTTAACTACAATGGCTAGTTCTTAGTTCTTAGAAATAAAAGTTATCTAGAAGTAAGTATTTTTTTTTTTTTGGCAGCAAGTAAAAAATCTCCAACTGGTACATATTTTATATCTACAAATGTTTAAATATGTCTCAGTGATGAAGCACTAGGTAGTAACATCCTTACCTATTATTTCCATTGCTCTAGTTTCTCCTAGCACAAATTGTCATAAGGGACATAAAATGCTTCCTGATTCCATCTCTAAACAGTTCTTTTCTGTTTAGCCTGCAACAAATCATGTCTCTTCTTAAAAAAATTGATACACTTAGAAATTGAGAACATAAAATACACTTCAAATAATTACATAAAACTATTAAATATTCGTTAAAAATCCAGCATAATGTGTTTTTATCCAGCTCTATCCTAACTAGATAATTAAAATTACTTATATGATCATGGCTAATTCCAGAAATATCTCCAAGTTTTTATTTACTCAATAAATGTCTTAGTAATCAAAGATAGTTATTTCACAGAATACCCTTCAAGAGCATTTTATCCTAGTTGGTATATAAATAATGGTGAACCAGCTACTTCAAACAGAAATGCCTTCCAGTTGCACTCAGCTTCTGTTACCTGCTCCAGAGAACCCCTGATCAATTTCAAACAGAGTCCAAGGAGACTTCCTATAAAATGTCAATCATTGAGTGCTTTTAGGAAAGCTAATCATCCCAGTGAAATTTTGTATGAAATTTTAAATTACTAAAAGAGTCACATTTCATTTTTATCAACAGAATTCTGAATTATATGCTTTATTTAAGATTTGCATTTCGGTTTTATAAATAAACAGAACACTGCAAAAATTACTCAGCCTTATTGTCTACGGCAAAATGAAGAAAGCTGCCCTAAAGTCCACATCTAGTGAATTTCTCTCTATTCCACTTCCTGAGGTTCTCCTGCATCTCTTTCTTTACAGAATAACAGTGGAGGAATTATAGTCCAGGCAGATTGAAGGCCTTAAAATACATAAAATTAGTGATGTTTCTTGGATCCGGTTTTACTTTACATATAAACAAACTAAGTTAAAACATACAGAAAAATACTCTGAATATAATTATTAATACTTTCAGGGAGAGGCTATGAAAGTAACAATCTATGTGTAGGAGAGGGAGGGATTGTGAAGTGTGAGTATTCAGGCAACAAAATCACTCTGCAAGTAATTCCTACTTGTAATCAAATCTTCTGCAACCCTATTTATTTCTAGCAGGGCAATAAGGAAAAATCCTACATTTGTGCTTTCAAATTTGATTTACTGAATTTTGTTTTAAATAAAAGGACAGTAAGTATTATATTTTCAAACTAGTTGCATTTCTTATTTAATACATTTTAAATATAAGTTGCTTAATCACAGACTCATAAGTATGTAATTTTAAAAGAAAAGTCCAAAGATAATAATAAACAAATATGTTAAGACAATAGTATTTTATAATTTACATTTTTCTCTAAAAAATTTAATAAGGTATCATTGAGAAACTATCCCACATTTAACATTCATAATTATCACCTATTTAAAATTGTTCATTTGTGATTTCATGAACGAAATTTAACTTACTCTACAAAGAAGTATTAGCAAAGTACACATTTAAACTAAAAAGCTCAAGCTTTAATTACTATTTACATAAATGCTACAAAGGAGAATAAATAAGAGCTGCTCTAGACAAATACCATAGAGTTTTAAAGATTGCTTATTATAATTTGAAATAATGCTACAGAGAATATCATAGTGGCATATAATCTTTTTCTTAATTGAGTATCTGATAAGGAACATCTACTAACAGCACAAGTAAATACTACTTGGCAACACTGGCCAATTTAACAGGTTAACAAAACACACACTATAGAGGTCTGAGATTCCTGTTTACATATTTAGTGCCATTGTCTTATACTAAAATCTAGATCTGGCTAGACTTTGTGTCTCCTTTTCAAATGTTCTAAGATTCCAATTATGAATTAGGCGATCTTTAATGGAAATGCTTCTCTACTTTCTCTGATAAAATACACACAAGTAGCAGTGTAAATTTTGAGCATAGAAACTACTTTTCCTTCACTACATGATCAAAAACTTGATACAGTGGAGAAGATATAATAAAAATTTCCAGAAATGCAAAAATAAGGCAGTTAAGAGTTCCCATGTAGTTTGCTTATCAATATGCCTTATTTATTGAAAATGGTTTTTTAAAAATTCCATTTATATATGTGTATTTAGCTTCAATAGCAAATCAAAATATTGTTAGTATTATTAATCATTGATATGAAATAATAGCTTGGTTATTTATTATATACTTTAACTTAAGATTCAGGTAAATCTGTAGAAATAAGAAAATGGGATATGAGAAAAAAATAGCTTCTTAATAAATGAAGCTGGGTAAAATGGTTATCTACAAACAGAACAATGACTTTAGACCCATACCTACTGCCTGTACTAAAATTAAATAAAAATAGATCAAACACCTAAATATGAAACAGAAACATTTAGTCTCCTGAAAGATAAAATTGGTAAAACTTTGATGACATAAGAATGAACAGAACCTTAATTACGCAAGAAATAATACCAAAAATCAATAAATTGGATTTTATCTCAGTGAAGAGCTTTTGCAAAGTGAGGGAAATAATCCACAGAGAAATAATGTAGAGCATGGGAATTTTTTCTCTTTTCTTTTTGCCAGCTTCTGAGGCAGAGGACTAACATTGAGACTATATAAATAAAGCTAAAAAAAAATAGATCTTTTCCAAATAAAAATGACCCACTAAAGTGAGTAGAAATCTCTCATAAACAGACAAATTAATGATGGATGAATGAGAGTGTTTGGCCAGTAGAGAAATGTAAATCAAAACAACACTGAGACTCCCAACTTATTAAAAAAAGAAAAAAAGGCTAACATTAAAAACTCAAAATCCAACAAATGCTAAATATTTGGTAAGGAAAAAGAACTCTTCTACATTATTAGTAGAAATATAGAAAAGTATAACTACTATCAAAATTAATATGGAGATTCCTAAGAAAACTAAAAAATATAGATTTCTTCTAACCCAGTGGTGCCCCTTCTGTGTGTCCCCGAAAGCCTTCATGACATCACTTTCCAGGGATACAGGCATGCCCATGTTTATAACAGCAGAGCTCATAATAACTAAATTTCAGAAACAACCTATATATCCATCACCAGATAAATGGATAATGAAAAATATATAAAATGAAGTACTACTCAGCCCTAAAGTAGGATAAATTTGAGTCCTGTAGAAAAATAGGTGTACTTTGAAACCAAAAATTCTAAGTGAAACAAATCAGACCCAAAAGGTTCAATATACATGACTTCCCTTATATGAGAAACCCACAGTATAAATAATTTAAAAAGTAAAACAAGTGATAGGACTTTGTAGAGATGGGAAGCAGATCTGGGGTGCTGGAAGGTGGAGGACAACGGGAAGTAAAAGGGACCAAATGCAACATGTACATGTGTCGATTCCATACAATGGGTGTGTTTGTCTTGTACTAATACAAAGGTTCCTACGATATGTAGAACAGTGTTTTAAAGTTCTGGTGGTTCAATGACTGTTTGATTTTGGTTATTTTTGTATATGGATATATAAGTGCTGAATATGCATTTAAACATGGCAATTTCTCATTGCAGAACACTACTTCGAAATGTCTGATGGATGATTAATCAGAAGTAGTGCTGAACTGGAATTTAAAGAGATAAATTTATTTACTTAAAATTATGTTCACAGTAAATTAGTTGTGTGTTTTTTTCCCTAATAAATTAAAGAATAATGCAATGCATTGTCTCATATCTAGAATAAAGGCTTAATCAATGCTTGGTTAAATACATTAATAGTGACTCTGAAATTATTTCATTTTAAGGACATAAGAATAATTTTAAAAGTTATATAACTATTTTAATATCTCCTTAAGCTGCAATTGTATGCTGCATTGTATTTTTCAGGTAAGTTGACATATGTAACTGTGTTTGTTACTTAATCATAACAGATATCAAAAAGGCCTTATTATTTTTATTTTGCAAATGAGCCTGATGAACTACTGAGAAGCGAAGTGATGCACTGATAGTTGCAGACCAGTTACGTCACGGATAGAGTCCATGTCGTTTTGTACTTCATTCATCATGGTTTTCCTTCTCATCACAGACACATTAGTTATTGGATTCAACTTTGTCATAAAGCTTTCATTTTTTATTTGTTCTACTGTCCTATTTCTTCATATATATATATATATATATATATATATATATATATTTTTTTTTTTTTTTTTTTTTTTTTTTTTTTTTTTTTTTTTTTTTTTTTTTTTTTTTTTTTTTTTTTGGTATGGGGGATTGAACTCAGGGCCTTGTGCTTGCCAGGCAGACACTTACACTGCTGAGCTATCTCCCTGGCCCTCTTTATGTAATCTTTTCTCAAACTTTCATGCTTACTTTCTATTTAAATTCTGTGGTTTTTATTCCACTGTAACATTATGAAAGAGTACTATACAGTTGAATTTAAAAAGAGGCAAAAAAAAGAAAAAGAAAGAGGCTTCTGCTTCAGGCAATATGGTAGAATAGGTACCCTAATACAAAGTGAATGAATTATTCTTGTGAGGAGCAGGAGACGAATCTCAGGCCCAAGCTGGGAACAAGTGCCTATGTACACATGCACATGTGAAATGAACTTGCAGAGCCAACATAATCATTCAGTGGACTTGACAGAAACTTTGTTCCATACAGCCACACTAGAGATTTATAATATTTGCTTGCCTCAGCTTTGTCTCTGAGTGAAAAAAACCAAGTGTCTTCTGGCCATTTCTAGCTGTAAAGAGCTAATAAACACTCTACCTGTGTTACGACCTATCTCTAGACAGCTTTCCTAAGGCTCATTCTCTCCTGGGTGGGGCTTTTGGGAGATGACTGAATCACAGGTGTGTGATGACTAAATGATGGATAGCACAGTTGTTTAAAGCGCTTCTTGGGCTAATGCAGGCAGGCCCATAGGACCACGGTTTGATTCCCAGCTGCAGAAGCTGCACCGGACCTGTCCTTAACGCAGATTGTATTAGCCTAAAACAAAACAAAAATTCCTTTGGGGACTTTACCTGATACTAGATTAGTCTGCTGACAGGAGTGTACTGCAAGGAGACGCCTGGTATGAGGTGGGTCACTATGGGCACAGATGGGAAGGGTCTAGAAATGCCTCCCTCCTCCTCCCATGATGGCCTTCTGCTCCATGCATGCCTTGCCATGAGCTCCTGCTCTTTTGCCATGCTCCTCTGCTCTGCCACTGTGCCAGATGACTACGGACCGAATTCTCCACAACTCTCAAACTACTCATTTAACGTGTGGGTGTCAGACATTTTGTCCTGCCAATGAGAAGATAACTGAGACAACCTGATTTAGGAATGATTTACACAATGGCTACATAATGATTCTTTCTCCCTTTCTTATACTTAAGCTGAAAAACTTCATGCACTGTAACTTTGATAACTTCAATAGTCAGACAAAAGCAAATACAAATTCTCTCTGGAGAAATGAACTTTATACCTGGATCTTTTTTTAATGCATGCAATACAGGAGGGGACCCAGGGTCTACAGGGTCTCACTACATAGATCAAACTCATAGTGATCCTTCTGTTTTCAGGCTCCCAAGAGCTGAGATTACAGGCAAACGACACTAATCGCCTTCTCAGGGCTCCCCAGGGGCGGGGCCGGCATGGCATGCTGGGGATTGAATCCAGGGTGCTGAGCTCGGCCTAAGCAGGCACTTTAGTCTGCTGAGCTATCAGGCTGGTCCTTATACCTAGGTCTTAAAAAGGCTTTTAGAGATATAATTATAGGGAACATGAGCTTCAAAAAGCAAACCATTCTAAAAAAAAATAGTTAAAGGAAGAAAAATAACAACCACAAATCAGATTCACAAAACACCAATGAATTGGACATGATAGCTGCAGAATACACAGCACGTTTTCTTAATAAAGGTCTGTTGAAGAAACAAGATGCAAAAAAATGGCAAAAATGAATAAGAGAATTATCAAGTGTAAGAAAGATGGTAATTACTGAACTTAGCAAGCTCCGGGAAATGAAAAACTGGAGGGGTGACAAGTTGCAGGCTGGCACCCTGACTCAAAATCATCAGGGTAGGTCCCACAGAAGGGAGAGTTGGATGGATCTGAGAATAGAACATAACAAATTCAGCAAGTCTCAGAATGAAGAATGCTATAGACTAAATGTGTGTGTAAGGTAAGGGCAACTGGAGATTGGGTTTATAGCAGCCCCAGGCTGAAGGTGGTGAAACTCTGGAGTGAGAGGTTAGAGCAAGTTTCAAAGTTCTGCATCAGCCTCTCTCCAATGGAAAGTGCTCCACTGATATAGAGTCCATCCTTGGGAAGCAGAGCAGGAAAACAGGGAACACACAGTATTGAAGACCATGTTGCTTTTTGCAGCAAAAGAGAAAAAAATATGGTCGAATGCTTAAACACCTACAATTTAATAAAATTGAGAGAGGGAGGATTTCTGGGGAATGAATTTATGTAAATTAAAAACACACACTCAAAATAATCATGTGTGTATTATAAAACAATAGATAAAAAGGTACACATCAACTAGGGGTTAGGGATAAATGAAGTCAGAAGGGATTTGTTTGGGCCAATTACAATTATATACCATGAACTAAAGCATACAATAAGCATACTTGCCTGAAATTAAAATATAAAAAAATAACTCATTGGAAGTATTAAAGAGCAGATGGAATATAGTCTACTAAAAGAAACTAGAAGAAAAATTTTTAAAAATTCCCTTGAACATAAGTTAGACATAAAAAAGTATGGAGAAAAAATGTCACATATGGAGAATACAATGAGATGACCTAATGTAGAGCCTGAAAAAGTTAGTATTCAAACAGAGAATGTCTAAGGATATTCCATAGTTGAAAGATGTTTTCCCAAATTTAAGAAGTAGCATGTGACATGCAAGCATGATCAACAGAAAAATAAGAACAAGGAAGATAAAGTGGGCATATTAACATAGAAGAAGCAGAGTACATACTTAATAACTAGGCTGACCAACAGATAACTCAATAAGAAAGGAAACATTAAGAACATGATGCATTTTCAAAGAGCTAGGAGGACATATCTATGAACCTAGACTTGTGCATCCAGCAAAACCATCTTTTAAGAGTGAGAGAATGAGAAGGATTGGGGTGGGCGGTGGGGGAGGAAAGAGAAGTGAAGAGACAATGAATTAAAATGTGTTGCACACATGTACAAAACACCCACAAGGGATACAAGGATAATGTATACAAACATGTGCTAAATAAAGAAAATGATCTGAAAAAATTCAAATATATAAAAAAAAGAATGAGGGCACTCACTAATCTCGTGATTGATGTTTACCAGATCTAAAATCAATCTGCGAAAGGACATCCGCACTCTCGTGTTCACTGTGTGCCATTCATAAGCTAAGTTATGAAACTGATCTAAATGCCTATTTATGAGTGAATGTATAAAGACAACATGATAGTTATATACAATGGAATACTACCCAGCTTTTAAAAAGACATTAATTCTGACATTTGCTAGAACATGGATAGAATTAGAGAACATGGGACTAAACAAAACTAGACACAGAAAAACAAACTCCACTTGATCTCATTCATTCAAAGTAAACAAACATCAAAACAGGAGGTAGGATGGCAGCTACAGGGGCTGACGTATGGGGAGAGGAGGAAATGATGCTCAAAATACATACAATCACAGCTAAAAGGGGTAATTTTATTGTTTTTTAAAACTGTGAGTTGTGTGGTAGAGCATGGTAATGACAGTACAGTATTGTATATTTCAAAACTGCTAAGAGAATACATTTCACCTGTTCTCATGAAAAAAAGTTAAGTACGTGATGTGATGGGTAGAATATCTAGCTTGATTCAATTATTACAATATTGTATTCATAATCTTAACATAATTGTGCATACCATTACTCATGTGCTCATAAATATGAAAAAATAAAATTGAGGCTGAAAGCAAAGAAATTTTAACCATCAAAAACAACTGTTACAAGAAGACCTTTAGTTAACAGAGCATTCAAAACAAGTACTTCAGTGAGGCAAAATAAAGGCCAGAATATATTTAACTACAATAAGTATTTTTAATATTCCCCTAAAAATCAATGTATTATTCATGCATATAATTAACACAGAATGTTGAAGTACATGTACTTAACATATGCTCATTTTAAATCTCCTTGCTGTCCTTTCACTCTTTTTTCCCCCTTTCTGATCCTCTTTCCCATTTTTTTTTACCTGAAATATTTCTTTTTCATTTTTTAAAGAGAACAATTTAGAATTAAAAACAGAAAAAATTACAAGCGATACAGAATTTCACTGAAAAAATCAATATGAATTTCACAATATTTGCTGTAATACATAGTGCTGTTCTCCAGTTATTCATATTACCAGATACATACATGTAAAATTGGAATAAAAAAAAAGAAATGTATAAAAAGTTAAGAAGAGGAAAAAGTACAAACAATTGAAAAAAGAAGTCAAAACAAATTATCTGTTCCTTTCCATACACCAGCAGAAAGGCATAGTACAGTTGTCCAAACTATGCTGCGTATATACATAAATCTCTTTTCCCAATGCCATTTCCTGTCCTTCTCCTCAACTCAGTAACTCTTTCCTTTTGAATAAGTTCATTCCTTTTTCCCAAGATCCTTCAGATTCCATTCTTCTCTTTCAGGTTCTCACACTAACAAGTCAATCCGATGTTTGCACATGGGGGTCTGATGTATTTCACTTAAGTGTACGTTCTCTAGTTGCATCCATTTACCAACAGAAGACTCAAATCTATATTGTTTTATAGCTGAATAATATTCCATTGCATAAAAATACCACATCTTCATTATCCATCCTTCAGTTGATGGGCATGTGAGTTGCTTCCAGGATTTAGCTATGACAAATTGCTGCTATAAACATGGATGCATACCTATCACTGTGTTATGAGGTTTTCAGTTATTTTGGAAGAATACCCAAGAGAGGGGTAACTGGCCTGAATGGGATATCCAACCTAGCTTTGAAAGGAATCTACACTCTGATTTCCACTACCTTCTAGTTTTTCATCACCTCTAATTTAAAATTCATTTCTTTAAAAAAACTAGCAAATCAACTGGACTGCCTATTTATGTATTATAACAACATTTATATTAAGTGTTAATCCTTGGTAAACTGACAGAAGAAATTTCATTACACAGTGATATAACTGAAAAATAATATATGAATAAATTAAGGTCCAATAGTGCAGTTTCAAGAACAAATATTGCTATCCAGGTGCTTAAGATTTATATAAATTGAAGAGAATTTACAAAAGGGGTAATGACAGTATTGGCATAACCCTTAAACTCTAGAATAGGCTTTGTGTTTTCTTATACATTAATTCTCATTAATATATATAACTTGAACATGAGAGGTGCTATATAACATAAAATTTCATTCTATTGAGCCATAGTTTACAAAGAAATACAGAACATGTATGGATGATTACCTGAAGTGAACTTGGTAATACTGATATTATATTTTAAGAGAACATTTTCATCCTGTATACTTCATGGAAATTTAATTTCCTTCTCTGAGAATTTGGATTTTATTAGAATCTGTCCATTTCCAACACAATTTTCCAAAAGTACACAAAAATGTACTTATACATATATGAATGAAGAATTTGACTGGCTGTTAAAAATCTCACAGTATCAATTTTTTTGTTGTTGTGAAGGTACATTTATTATAACAAGTGAAATGACAATAAGTAGAACTGCCCCAAAAGCTTTTTGAATTTATCATCATAAAGTTGATTTGATGTCTATTTTTATTCCATCATCCTATTGATGGGCTCTGTGACCAAGTATAAACTAAACCTTATCTTAGATAAAATATTAACTGTAATTCTTTAAACAAAAAACATAGCAATCACATTTACAGAAATTAAAAACTAATAGAGGATTTTAACATATTTAGATTCATTTTGATTGATTTCTTCTATTACTATTTAACTTCTCTAAAATTTTGCTTTATATCTAAATAAAATATCAGAGTTTGGATATTGAATACCAAAAAATAATCGAGTGTAATTTAGTTTTACAGACTTGTTTTCAATTATTTCTAAGTCAAAATGACTTAATAATACAAGCAACAATAGCTTAATTTCCATAACTGCCAAAAACCGGCCTGGACATTTGCTTGCTCCAAATCCAAAAGGTATTAAATAATATTTCAGCTTTTTCCCATTTTTGTAAAAAGTGGTTTTCTTCTTACCATCTTCTATAAAACGATCAAATCTAAACTCCTGTAAAAAAGAGAAGACAATATTACCATTAAAATTTCATGTACTCATTCTCCAGGCCTGTCTTAGATGCTCTTTTCAATCTAATTCTGGAAAATAAAGTCTGAATATTTACAAATCATATATAAAGTTCTAAAACTTAAATGCTACTAGAAAATTATTTCACCATATTCCAGTAGAATCCTCAAACGTACAAATCCTTAACTCTTTTTGTACTCCTTCCTACGTCTCATTTGGCCTTCTGTTGCTATCACAAAATACTAGAGACTGAGAAATGTATAAACCGAAGAGGTTTACCTTAGCTTATGCTTCTTGAGGTTCAATAGTATGGTGACAATGAGGGCTTTGTGTTGCTTTACCTCATGATGGAAAGTATGAGGGCAAGCAGGCGCATTGGTAAGAGGCAAATTTTGAATAGCCTTACTTTATAATAAATCACTCTTGTAATAATTAATTCAGTTCCAAAGGAGTTAGAACTCACAGAAAAAAAAAAAAAAAAAAAAAAAAAGGAGAAAGGCCTTAATCTCTCCTAAGGATCTAATGAGCATCTCAAGGTCCTGCCTCACAACATAGTCAAAATGGCAATCAAACTGAGTTTCAGAGGGAACAAACTATATTCAGATCAATCCCTTTCACTGAGCTTTACTTCTCCTTTGTTTGTACCCACAGATTTTGCTCTTGCTTTTGTTCCTCTCACTTGGGCAGAGCATAGTGTCATGAAGGACGGACTTGTGCCAGCAGCAGCCAGCTCTGCGCACCGTGTTTTCTAGGTGTGGTGGTTGCATCTCTATGCTTGTCCCCTAAAATGGATCTTGACATTCTCATCCTTCATATATGAACTTGGGGTAGGAGGCTGCAGTGGTGCTGCTGGTAACTTCTAGGGTCTACAGGAGCTGCCTAACAATGGGTCAATAATTTTCTTTCCTCTTAAGCCTTTCACAAGTCCCTACCGATGATTGAACATTATGAGTTTAAGGTTTAGTGTGTATGCTTATGTTACATAAATACAAAATAATAACATTCAGATGAGGCACTAGAGAAAACTTATCTCACAGAAAAAAATTTGCTTCTTTTAATATTGAAAATAATTTCTTCTATTAGTGTGAACCCTCCCTGAGTAAAATCTGGGGTAGTGAATGCTTCTGGTACATTTTCATAAATAAATTATATTACTTGTTACAGAAAATTATGAGCCTGGTTATCTGAGGTGTTTGGATTTCCATCTTAATTTTGCCACACAGGTAAAGGTCACGGCTCAACTCTCACTTGAGTTTTGTGGAGGACACTGAGTGACCTTAATTCAGCCCATGGTGAATTAAACCATTGATTAAATTAATGTTCATGACTCACATGAAAATGACCACGTATTTCCTGTAGCTGGTGCTCATTAGCATTAGATCTGCATAGCACACAACTCTGATATAAACTACATGAAGTCAAGTGCAAATAAGTAGGTCAGAGCCACGCATTCCAGGTATGGTGAAAACTACCAGGAATAGACTCTGAATCTATCAAAAATGATCTAATTTTCTTACACAATCCCAGTGCAATTAATGTCAGTGAATAATTTCCTTTAATAGTGTTGTTTTTAACCCTCATTTATCTAGAGTACTTACTTTGATAAATATTTGAGTTCAGAAAGGCTGCAGTATGTAAATTAATCCAATAATAATGGTAAAATTAATCTGGATTCCACTGATAACATAGGTAAATCTGAAGAAGCCCTCAAAAACTTTAAAAAATGTATTCACTACTATCTCATCAGTAGGTTACCTAGACTTTAGGAATAACATATATACTTATAAAAAGAGGAAAGAAGAGCCAAGACATGTTTTTATTCATTTGCTCTCTTATCGTTGTAAATTTCACTTGCCAATATATTTTCCCACATTGGCAAGAACTGCCTGAATGCTTAACGTTACAATAAATTTAGAAATCAATTTTCAGAAAAAAGATAATAACATGGAAGTTTCATGTTGGTAATTCATGTGCCAATTAGATATTAGAGCATCTGCTGTTTATCCCATATTGTTTTAAACTTTATTGTTATAAAATTTAGAAAATTGAAAACTTTACCCATCTGTTTCTTTAGATTCTTAAAAAAAAATTAAAATGACTTGAGAAAGTATGCCTAACTGTGTGCAAAACCTGAGGAGCTTTTCTGGTTTCCAGTGTTCTCGTTTATGTAGCTTTTGGGGTGGTTTGTTTCTGCATAATTCCTATTATCCCTAACAGTATTACGATATTTATATACTATCTACTTTATTTGATCTATTACAGTAATATCTGAATGCTCATGATCTGTGCTAATTTAAAATTTTAACTGCAGTACATTTATACTTTCAATGTATTCATCCATTCCTAGCATCCATTTTTGTATTCAACTTACAGGAAGCCTTCCCTGTCAGGGGCCACTGTAGCAGGAGGGAATTCACCATAGAAAAGGTATGTATATATCTCAGGGGGATAAAGACAAATTCTTAGGAACGAATCGGGGGAAAAAATCAAAGATGAGATGACTAAGGTGATTATTATGAAGAATTTGGAGTTCCCTGGGTGAAGAGGTAAGGAGGAATATTTCAAGAATGAACAAACAAGAAGAGATATTTCAAGAATAGAAAGGTGTGGATGCAAAAGCCCTAACGTGTAAAAGATGAGCATGTCCTGTTTTGGAATGCAATATTTCAGAGTCTAGAAGTTCAGATGTTCTAAAAATCATATCCTTCTGTATTAGGAGGAAACAGATTCAGCTAAGGTGCTTTATTCCCTATGTGCTCCAAGAACAACTATGCCTATCAGCAGTTAGCCTTCTTATTTTTGGTCAAACAGCTGCTTTTTCCCCCTGCATTTAGGGCCTGGTTTGTGTGCATGTCTGTAGAATACACATGGCTGGTAGAGAGTACGAGTTTCTATTGATTTCCTGTGCCAGTGTCTCAGTCACTGATGGGATTTTGCAGACTTTTCTTTTTCTCTTTGTTATTAATGTATGGTAGTTTTGCTACCTGTTATCTCAGCATCTGTAGCTTCTATTTACCACTATTTCATGTTTTCAAAAATCTTACAATTTAAGTAATAAACAGATAGGCCTGAAAGTGATAGAGACTTAGTAAATGTTTACAGAACACATAATGATACCTGGACAAATTATATAAAAGTGTTTTTAACTGTTTCTTTTATTGTGTACCAGGAGTCATCAGCATCCACAACAAATTTCAAGATAACAATATCACAGCAAAAGAACAGCTAATTTTTACATTAGCTAGGCATAAACTGTATTAGTATTATATCTAGTAAATAACAGAATGTTCATCAACTTAAATTAGTCACTGTAATGATACTAAGTACTCAAAGAATTATAATTTTTGTTCCACTTGTTTACTATGAGCTGCCTCTTTCTGCCTATTAAGATTGGTTGATTTACTTATGTAAAGTTTTGACATGTCTATTTTGTATTTCACATGAAAGATGAATCCAAACACTTCCAGTTTTTAACTTTGGTTTTTAAACTCCTGAAATTTAAAATGAAGATCACAGAATTAGAAAGGCATGGGAATTAGTGACACAGTCACACCATGGTAAACACTGAGCATTTGTTGAATTTACTGTTGATTTCACTATCATGACCTAATTAGTGAATTTTAAAAAAAATCACAATGAAAATAGCTTGCCCCTGGCAAGCTCAAGGGCCTGAGTTCAATCCCCGGTTCTGTCAAAAAAAAAAAAAAAGGGGGGGGGGGAGAGAAAGAGAGAAATAATATGTATAATGTTATATAGTATAGCAAGCATTGTTGAATTGCTATCATTTTGTTTAGTGAAGTTCTGTGTCGTTTCTACTTTTTTTTTTGGTAGGACTGGGATTGAACTCAGGGTCTTGCACTTGCCAGGGAAACACTTACTCCACTGAGCCCCCTCCCCAGGTCTATATCGTTTCTAATGTGTATATGCGTGTGGTGTGTGTGTTTTTAATTTTGTATTTTCTTTAGATAATTAAAGCACATTTTAGAAAAGATAGAAAATAAAATAGAATGTAGAACTTTGATAAAACTGTAAGTAGAAATAAAACTTTTAAATTTTAAGTTATTCTCAGATACTGTCTTCACTGGTCTTATTTATTGTCCACTTCAAGTTGAATGTTTTTGATATTTATAAATATGGAGATAAAATTTGTCATCCATACAGTTTATTCAGTAATACTCTGTGATGTATTTGCTGACATCATTCACATAATGCCTCTTTTTTGAAATGCATAGAAATACACATTCATCTCACCTTAGCAAGATACTTGCTATTGGTAATGAAATAAATGTAATTTATGTTATTATATCTGGTCTGTTCTTTTATTCATTTACAAAATTCCACATCATAATTCAGCCTAGGTACAGAACTCCTAACTTAGAAACTGGATTTAAAAGTGGTCTAGCTATGAGGTGCTCAAAAAGCACACAGAAGTTGCCTTTTGCAAGAAGGCATTGTGCGTACGAGGCAGCGACAGCCACCTCACTTCATGAAAGGATGACAAGACATGACTGCACTCAATTTGCATGCAGGGGGTGAGTCTCTGAAGTGGTATTAAGGGATGAACCAGGCTGGATTAATTTCCAGTCTTTGATATTCATTAACTCTAGCTTCAGAAAACACACACACACACACACACACACACACACACACAGATGAAATAGTTACCCTCAAGAGTTTTCTACCCATGAGCAGCAGCTTTACAATCTGAAGTTCATAATGGCTCGCTGATTGATCAAGAAGGGGTACATGCTCTTAGTGAAAAAGTACTTGGGCTTGGCTACAGTAACAATGGTATTTGACTTTGGGAAAATCAATCAATTCTACTTTGAAAATGTCTAGCAAAATAGTTACTTGTTTTCTGTGCCATCTGTCAATGGCTACATCCCAAATAAAATTTGGTGCTGAAAGTATTGCTGGTCAAGATAAAATTATCATTCTATTTGAGTTAAACAATGTTTAGTCTTATTACTGTATTTCTATTTATAGATAGAAACATTTCAAGATAGATTCTTAGAAAATGCTTTAGAAAAGAAGAAAACTTTAGCTTAGCATGGTGGCACACAGTTGCAATCTCAACATTCTGAGAGGCTGAGGGAGGGGGATTGAAAATTTAAGTTCAGTGTTGGAAATTCAGCAACTTAGTGAGACCCTGCCTCAGAAAGTGTGGGGAACATAACTCAGTGTAAAACGTTTGGGATCACTCATCTGTGATGTGAGTGATATACTGCCAAACAGCAACAAAAACATGAAAACTTTTGGATCAGAAGGATGAGTAGATGTTATCAAATCTCTTCTGGAATGAAGTGGCAAGAAGAAAAGGGTGATTATAAAGAAGAATGTGCTGACCAGGTCTAAAAGTTATCAATGAAAAGTAGTTGTATTGATGCTTATTTACCTCTGGAGCTTCGAAGACTTCAGGGTCACTGTGTATGGCTGGAGGAAAGATGGCTACCAAGTCTCCCTTTCGTAAACAGTAGTTACCAGTTTCGGAACTCAGAACAAAGTCTTCTTCAACAGAACGAACAGCACTTGAATATGAGGACAGCCGAAGAGCCTCTAAAATGACGCTTTCTGAAGGAAACAAACAGTACCTTAGGGAAATATGACTGGTTCTGAAAAGTGCTCTCAACTTGGCATTAAAGCTCATTACCAATAGCCTTAATTACAAAGGAAGGCATTTCTTGTCACATCCACTAAGCCCCAAGCAGGAGCGGATGGTGGCTCTGGGTGGAAGGCAAGGATGAGGTAGCCTGATCCCAACGCAGCTTGGTAGCAAGGCAGAAAGCAGCAGTGCTGTGTTTGGGAGAGAAGGCCACCAACTAGGATTTTTATGAGAAAGTGATCAACAAGAGAGAAATGCTATGTTGAGGGTACATTTCTTGGAAGGTTAAATTACATCCCACTTACAGCTCACTGCTGGTGGATTATTTCACCAGCCATCAGACAGGCTTAGCCATTTAATAACCGTTTAGGCAGTTAATAGTAAAGTAATTGTAGGAGTGCTTTCTGAAACAGCTTAGCACTTAATTTCTTTTATGCTAGCTGTAAATAAAATGTGAGTCAGCATTTACAGGAAAAATTTCAAAAGAAAAGATGCTTATATAGGGTTCAGAAAACAACCATATTTTCTACAGCATCCAGGAAGAATAACAGCTATCATCATATTCTAGAAGATTCCAGAAGCTGAATGTCCTTGCTTTCCCAGTGGCCTTCACCTTTTGCTCTTAGCACGACAGATTTTATGGCTAATTTCCGGCAATTTATCCTGGCAGTTTGAGGAGGAATTCCTTTGGGAATAATATGCATAATTTGCATAAATCATTCTGATAGCATGCATATCAGCGTGTAGCTCCTGTCTAGGTCTGCATCTCTCCCTTTGTAATCAAAACTGACTATGTTTCCACCAGCCTGAATGGGTCTTAGAATATAAAGCTTGATTCTTTCTAATCGGTAATGTGAAGAAAAGCTCCAAATGGAAGTTTTTCCCCTGTACTTATTACACGATAATAAAATACTTGTGTTTGTGACTTGAAATTTAAAAATCACACACACACACACACACACAGAGCTCAGTTTTATAGAGTTAACCAAAACTCTGACACACCCTGTTCTCAATTATTAGATTATTAAAGGCAGGCCCATCAGTGAAAGTTTGCATTTCTCCCCAAAAATAAAAATGTTATTTCAGTAAATTTTAAGTCTATGCACAGCATGATGAGGGATATGAAGTTGCTTTGGGTGCCTTCTCTCAGGGTGTTTTTCCTTACAGATACATTTGTCTAAAGAAATGAGGCTGCGGTCAGCTCTGTGTGGGCAGCATGGTGATTCAATGTGACGTACAGTGAGGCTGTGCATATTCTCTTGGACTGCCTTCGTTATTATAATCAGGCAGAGTCAAATCGGTTTGCTGGTGATGAGGCCAGAAAAGAACTTTGGGTTTGGAACATGGACTCTACCGCACATAGCCACAAGGCACCTGACACGATGGATTTCAGTTGGCAGGACACCAACAACCAACATTTCTATGGTGAAAAGCAAGGCTCAGCTTCCCATGAACTGCTGCTGGCCCTGGTGGACCAACATTAGCATGGCATCATTTTAGCCTGTGGTACGAGATGGTAGATGACATATGCAGTAGAGCTGTGCACCCAACAAGTCCAGTAGGGGTGTGGGAAGAAGAAATACAAAAGCAAAAGAGGGATGAGGTAGCTGCTGTGACAGGCCAGGCATTTAACAGTCTGAATAACATGGACACATCCCATTGGCCTGCATGCTCTTCGGGAGCGTGGCAGCTTGTGCCCACCACAGTATCACAAATGACAATTGGGCAAGCATATCTTATGCAGAAGTTAATCACAATAATGGAGCTCAAAGTGTGGCTCAGCAGTCAGATCGTAAGTGACAAATCTGTTTTACTTTCCAGTACCAGTTATGTGTGCAAGACGAGATTGGCTCTAGCTCTGAGCGATCATGCCGATAATCATTAGACGGCGAAAGTAATGAGTTCGTTATTATCAACAATGAAGAGTCGAGCTTATGGCATTCTGCAGTACAACATACAGACTCAAAAAACCAGCAGCTTTATAGCCACCCACAGAATGAATGCAAGCAGGGCTCTACATTGAGAAGAATGACAACTGCACACACATAAAAAAAATTGCAGCCCCTACTTGTAGTTGTCATAGTTGAGCAGACACCAGGCAGTGCCACTGACAGACCAGCTGGGCCCTGGGAGGACGTCCATGCTACACCAGGAGGTACAGTAAATTATCCTGCACGGTAGAGCAACATCTGTTTCTGTGCTAGTGCCGAACAAACAAGGCAATTTAAAACATACCAAGGGATAACCAAGCAACAAATGAACATGACCCTCATTTTCTTCCCCCCTCTCACACACAAAGTGCTAAACTTCATTGTACAAGCATTTCATGAAAGAGAAGCCAGGTTTTTATTTGATAAGGTGTTGTCAGAGAGATTTTACATATTTCCAAAATGGAAAGAAAAAGCTCATAGTATTGTTATTCTTAGAATCGTCCCCTTTCTATCTTCATTTCTTTTATACCAAAGCTAGCACTCATTTCTCAATTTGCTCTAGAATTAAAAAAAACCTTTCCATATACTTATAAATATTCAATCTTTAAACCTAATTTGCTATACTTAGTTCACATGCCTTCAAGCATTTGTCTTCCAATTTCCACTGAATAAATGCGTACTAATGAGAACTAGAGCAAGCTGCTGAGGCAAAGCTGGGTGACTTGGGTCTGGCCTGCCACCAGCTTGTGATAGGCGGGCAAATTGAGTTAAAATGAAAAGTCTTGTCAGCTGAAATTCAACATGGTAGCCAAACAGCAAGCTGTCAATCATCCAGCCAAAACAAGGGACTGCAGGTAATAAAAGGTCATTGTGAATCATTAGTGCGTTGGCTTTCGCATGGAAGTTAATTTTAATTAAACATGATTTCTATCTGTAAATGTTTCATATAACTTATTGTGGATAATGAATTGTTAATTTATACCAACATTTAGCAGGTAATAGGACCTTTTAATTATTAGAATGCATTGCAGAAAAATGGTTATCAAGAATGCAAATATTTGGGGGATAAAATTTACACCAGGCACTACAAGGTGCCAACAATCACAACTGTGACTGAGATAAGACTGCCTGTGTTCTATTATGAACTGACTAGTATCCATAAATTAATTGGATTTCAAAAATCCCACACTGAACTCATAATTCTGAACCTGTATTACATTCTTCATCTACCTATAGTGGCTGTGTTTCTCTTTTCAGAATACAAAACTATTCTGATTAAACAAAGAATTGGGGAATGTCTATTTAGATGATTTACAATATGACAGAAAAAATGGGAAATGAAAGAAAATGCTGGGAGAAAAAGGCACACACATTTTCTCTTTAGACCTCTGATCTTGATTCTGGCTGCAATAATTGACAGATGATTCTCATTTGCAGATTTAAAGTGCTAAAGCAGATCATGGCAATCAATAATGCATATTACAAGCAATCACAAGCACATCCGGTTTCTTCCTCACACTTAAGCCATGTCTGTGTATGTGGAATGAATGCACTGTGACATGGCCAGGCTGTTAATTTGGGTCATCTTACTGATTTGGTGCAGGCTGGCATGCCTTCTGATTAGCCATGGTGATCAGGAATGGCGGGGTACGATGCAGCAGGCCCTGCCATAGTCACTTGGGTGGAAGAGAAAAGAGAAACGGGGAGAAGAGTAGGGGAACAAAGTTGGTGTGACCTGGAAGCTGCTATGACATGGAGCGAGAGTCACTAAATATGTGCCTTTGTGTTTTTACAAAGTATCTGCTAAACAGATAAGAAGATATGTAAGAACCTGTGGTAATTATTGAACAATCACATATTTGAATAAAGTTAAAAATAAATCTGATTATGAATGTCTACCTTCACGCTGCGTTGCACATACAGGCCTTAGCCTATTGCTAAAGTATATCAATGTAAATTCAACAATCACATAGTGAAAAAACATTTGTCAGGGTTATACTTGCTCAGAACACTGGGCCACTCCTGTTGCTGAGAAAAAGGAACAGAACAGATGGATAGGACCTTCACATACAGTGATCTAGGTGGTTCAAAGTCAGAAGATACATAGAAACAAACTTCTGCCCAAAAGCCTAGAACAGCTATCGTACAATTGATTTATTTTATTTTATTTTTTGATTTTTTTTGATTTTTTAATTGATGAATAAAATTGTATGTATTTATAGTATTGACTTACAAAATACTTAGTATATATATAATAGAGTAGCTCAATCTAATTAACATATGCATTACCTCACATATTTATAAGTTATTTGTGATGAGAACTATTAAAATCTATTCCCTAAACAAAACTCCAATAATGACATTCTGAGGGCCAATTTTGTTATTAATTAGTATTAATGTTTTTTTGATTTTTATGGTAAAATTTCCATCCCACTAATTTTCACTTTTTATAAACCAGCAAAAAATTCTAATAACTTTTGCATAGAACAGATCTTTAAAAATATGTGAAGACAACTATCAGGCCACTTTATAATCATGTTGCAAATGATACCGCAGTCACTTTTGATGTGCTGGTTAAATCAATTCCTCAATACGCTTCTTAAAATGGGGCAGAATTAGGCACACTATTTCATTTAGAAAATTGCAGAGAAACTCTTATTTTCTGTGTCCTCAACACCATGCATCTACTAATGCTTTCTGGGAGTAGATGACAAAAATGTTTTTGAAATAGTGCCCCTGTGATGTGTTTTAAACTGATATTCCAGGGGCTGGGGAGATGGTTCAGCAGAGTAAGTGCTTCCCTGGCAAGCATAAGGGCCTGAGTTCAATTCCCAGTTCTGAAAAAAAAAAAAAGTTCTAAACTGATATTCCAGGGTTAGCAATATACCTCGGTGGCACATTGCCCGCCCAGCAAGCAAAAGGTCCTGAGTTTAATCCCTGATATCTTCTCCCCGCCCCACAAATAAATTACTGACATTTTCAACTGATAGTCCAAAGGCTATCAGCAGTGCTGGCTATTTGCTAGAGTCACCCTGAATTGTCGGAAAAAATAAACGCTGCATCTGGGCCCAACAGAATAAGAACTATCTTAACTTAAAACCTTTATATTAATGGAGTTGAACTTTGATCATAAATTGGAATTACCTGGGGAAGCCATCTGCCTTCAGTCCAAAACAATGAAATCAGAATCTCTGTGGGTAGAACCAGGGGTCACTGATTTTCTTGTAAGGTGCTCAGAGGATTCCAATGAGCAACCGGGGCTGAAAACTATTGCTTTAAGCTAGATTCTACTATGCTATGAGTTTCCTCACCTTTCACAGTTGGCTTCAGACTTAACTATAATCTGCTCCTTTGTTTTGCATCAAAGTTCCCTTTCAGTCCTTTCAGCGTCTGTTTCCTATCAGAGCGACTCATTATCCTATCCAGCTACTTTAGCTTTGCTTTAAAATGAGAATTTGATGAATATCCAAATTTGTATTTTTTTTCACTGATGTTCCCATATATTACATATAAAAATACCAAATGCTTACATGCTTGGGAAAAACTAAACACTCTGGTGTACTCTTTCATGGAAAATGTTCTTCCCTTTCTCCAGTTAGAAGTGCCTAACATGCAGTACAATTAATGCTTCTTCCATCTCAGAGAGGATTTTGATAAGCTCCAGAATTGCCTGCCTTATGTAAACTTATCAAGTATACCATTATTTTATAACACTGAACTTTTCAAAATAATGTCCACAATTACAACTATGCCAGTAAATATGAGATAAAGGAAACTGTGAGAGGTATATAGGAATTTTCTCTTTTATTTTTTGCCATAAATCTAAAAGTATTCCAAAATTAAGCAGTTACTTTTACTTCAAAACACCCTGTCAATATTCTACTGTGAGCTCTAGTCCTAGATTCATATTAAAAAGCTACTACAATTGAGAATCCGTGATATATAGCCTGTAATAGCCAACCTCTCTGATACAATTCTAGAGCAATTTTGCCTGATGTAGCAGAGATTATGTTCAAGCACTGGTTAGGCAGGCCTGGCATCAACATCTGACTGTACTACATACAGTTTAATCATAAGACTTTGGGTGATTAGCTAATCTTTCTGTAGCTTGTTACTCAATCATTAAAGGTAAATAATGACAACTAAGAATAAAATACACTAATTATCAATGATACCAGGCTGGAGAATATGGTACCAGGCTGTGGAATATGGTTCAGTGGGACAGCCCAACGCCCTGTGTTAAATCCCTGGCACTACCATAAAACATACAATATTACCATCAATAAAGTCTTATCCTGATGTTAAAAATTTAAGTTCACTGTGTACTGATCTAACCCACATTTCCTGATCTATTTTATTTGCACATCATTGTTGGCTTTGATAGAGTTCCTTTCCCTTCTCAGATGGAATAATTTAAAAATATTCCAAATGCTCTCAAACCAAACAGATGTGAAGAGAAAGACATGATTATGAGCAAAAATAAAAGTGAAATCCTGCTTCTTTTCTTTATCACTTCCATGCCCTTGGTGAGTCATGTACCAACTGAAAATTTTATCTTCTTTAAAAATAATGACAAAATAATAGCAGCCATGGATGCTCTATCTTGGGACAATCAAATGAAATAATGTAAGGCTATACATTTATTTTGCCATAGTTAATATCTTTAACATGGACTATAAAGATTACTGTGTGTTATTAATAGACCTTTATATTTTCTACCCGATTCTTCTCTATTGATCTCCCAATACCACCAAGTGACACAAGCGATGAGCTAAAAATATTTAATATAATTTTGGTGAGCACTGCAGGCTGATAATTCTAGAATTATACATTATGGCCTTTGCCTTTGAAAAAAGTATTAACAGACTTTTGCCCAGTTCTAGTTTCATGGGGGATTCTAGTATTCCAATATTCCTCAATTGGACAGTTTGTAACTCTCTTGAGGATGTTTAATGGAACATATTTGGTACTTATAATTTACTAGAGCTTTTCAGGAGTTATAATCTACTTTGGCTTATATTCTTTGTAACTGTATTTGTTTGTTATAGGGTCTTACTATGCAGCTTGAGCTCATGGTTATCCTCCTGCTTTCAGCCTCCCCAGCACTGGGATTACAGACATGAGCCACTGTGCCCAGGCTCAGGCTGGCTAGGCTGGCACAGCATATGGTGCCGGGGATCGAACTGCAGTCCCTGCTCTTCCTAAGCTTGTCTAAGCAGGCACTTTAGTCCACCAAGCTATCTCGCTGGCCCCTGGCTTATATTCTTATTAGACACATTTTTATTTTTTCTCAGGTGATGCAAAGAAATAGCATTCCTATAGGAGATGGTAGAATTAAATATGATTTCACCTTGGCTCACAGACAACTGAAAAGAAGAGAACCATATAAGCTTCACAGGAGTATTATGGAAGTTAAATACTTCGATGATGACAATAGGTAGTAATAAATTAGTCCATATTCTGTGTCACTATATTGTTATATATACATATATATATATACATATATACATATATATTCTATATATTCAATAAGCTATAATAAGTAACATTCATGGAGATTATTTACTATCAATTTGTAAAATTTTAATTTTGAGATTCACTATATATTTATTAATATTTTTCTTCTCTCTGTGTCACCTTTTTTTCTTTTCTTTCTCTTATACTGAATTTTAAACCTAAAGTTCTGAATCTTACCTCCATTTCAGCTTTTTCTTTCTGGAAAAAAATTGAAAAATTCTTTTTTTCCTCAGAGTTTCTTAAACTTTCATTTTATCAGCAGTTTCTCTATTGAGATTTTGATAACAAGTAACAGTGACATGAACCACCTTATATGTACATTACTTTGAATTTTGCTTAAATTTAGTTTGTAGAGCTAGTTACTAAATATTAATAGATGCAAGATTACAGTGTGGTTCTTCAAAGCAGAATCTTCAAAAAGATATACACATATAAAAATAAAACATTTTCTTTAAGAGAAAAAAGTAAAATCATTTTAAAGAAAATCTTAAAAGTATTGGAGAAAAGCACAAACTTACTTCTGTGGATTTATTAAATTATTTAAATGATTTTTAAAATTACTTAAACAGCCTATGGCATTCTAAATTCCCTTCTCAACAGCGCTTTGTAAAGTATGTTGCCATGCAAAATTTCTGTGAAAAGAGGAACTCTTTTATTGTACTAATGTCAAAATATTCTTTCTTGGTTAAAAATATGTAGCCTTCATTTCATTATGTAATATTTTTTCTTACGATAACAAGTTCAAGATACTCTTTAGACAAAACTTTTACTTACAATCCACAAGCTCTTTCTTATGGAGACAAAAAGAACATATGCACACACTCTCACCATGTGAAGCACTGTAAATATTTGTTTCATGTGGCTTCCGTGCTTCCAGTTTATGCTCTTTTGATACAGGGAAAGACCATAATTGAGCTACAACTAATTACAGAAGTTGCCCATCATGCAACTGACTAAAAATTTTTCCCTAATTTGGTTTTCTTTTGGTGGAACCAGGGATTGAACAAAGGCCCTAGTGCTTGCCAGGGAAGCACTATTCCACTGAGCCATCTTCCTGCCCCTCTCTAATTTGACTGAATCTATTTTATGAAAGAAAAAGAAACACACTGTCTTCCTGAAAATAATCAGTTCTATCATTTTAAATTCTCATAAAAACAAGTCTGGCTTCTCCTGGTGAATAAGGTCGTGCTGAGTCCTGTTGGTGCTAAGGCACTGCCTTAGCAGGTGGATCTCAACTCCCTTGGGACTTTTATTGTTGTTATTCATAGGTTATTAGTAAATTAAGAGTGTGTCAAGAATGAAGTGTTCAGCTTGTGGATTTCAATGAACTCAGATTATTGCACTAGAACTTTCTACTTCTTCTGTTCAAGTAAATTCAAACATTTCTACTTTAATACCACACATTTAAAATGATGTTTTTCTTTTAGTGATAAAGAGTTGTGAGTATAGATGATGCATTTCAGATAAATTTGAGTAATAATTATATGAAAAATATAAACACATATTCCTTGAAGTATATTTGCATTACTTTTCAGTATTCACCATCTGACTCATAAAATGTAATGGAAATGATGTAGCTATCTGGAGAATGCTATTTACGTCTTCATAGAAACTATCCAGAAAGTGTATCAAAGTAGAGACAACTACCCAAATCTTGAGACAAATTTTGTGTATTCACTATGTGAAAAATCTGCAAAGAAACATAAAATAATGTATGTGTTATAATACCATTAAGGTTATTTTCTTTTCAAAGTAAATGCAAGATTCCTTTGACAACTACAAGGTGACATTTTTTTCCCTAGCCTTGGCCAGTACAGGGCACACTTCCTGCTCTTGTTTCTCATTTATCTTAGCCTTATCAGTGAAAATAACCTCGGCAACATTGGAGTCCACCTTCTCTATTCCAGCTCACTAGCTGGTCAACCATGACCAAGTCCAGGAAGGCCTTTGCTCTCAGCTGTTATAATCAAAAAACCTAGAACGTATTTAAAACATAATACATTGAGACCAACACAGGGTAAAATACTAGCCTAAACTGTCAAGCAAGGAGCTAAAAGAGATATGTGAGCCTTTCTCTCTGCATTTGTCCAAAGGAACTAGGACTACTGTATCCTAAAAAGTACTACTATATGATGAAATGTAAATACAGAAGGTATAGAGAAAAACTCATCGATGTAGTACTTAATTTAATAGTACATAATGAAAAGCCAACTCAAAAACCAGGGAATGTGAATGCAATCTGCTGCAAGCAATCAGGAGCTCATGTTGCAGATATACAAGCCCATGTAGAAATTCTCTTAAAATGTTGATCCTTTTCAACTCAAAAGTATTTGAAAGAGTGAACTTATGTATCTTATGAGTCAGTGAGCATTTTACAAACTATAGATATTATTCATGGGGCAGTTTGTAGTTGGTGTTTTTTTTCTCCCTTCCTCCCTTCTTTCGTCTTTTACTTCTTGAGTGCATTCAAATCATGTATTTCCAGTGGGAAGCATTTTTCCTATACTTCTGAGAACCATACACTCCAAGCTATACAAAACATGCTGATCTCTGCCTAAAAATATAGACAGCATTTTAAGGAAAAATGAATACATTTTGCACACAAGTTGCCTCTCTGAAATACTTTGCTTTTCAATCCTCAAATCCTTTGCTTGTCAAGATAGTGCAGCAATGTTTGGAAAGCATTAGCACGCCAACAGATGCTCAGAATCAAATGACTTAATAGGCATAAACTATTTTTTTTTTCAAATAACTGCAAAGCTTTGGTTTAGCCTTTTGCATACCTTGCATAGTTAATTACCTAGGCCTTAATGTTTACATGCAATGAGAGTATCTACAGCTATAAACTACATAATTTATAATTGATGTAAATGGGTGTTATTATGTCAATTAGGCAGCTGTGTCCTCCACCTCTTGGTAAACAGCTACGAGTGATAAAATGAGTTTGCAGAGAGGTACCTTCTTTTCTCCACAACAGATAAAAATAAATTACCTAGGCAGACCAGGCTGTCCAATTGTTCTCTGGTGAGGTGGAGGAAAAATCCAGACCCTTTCTTTTGACCTGTTGACTGCAGCAAATGGTCAATTTCATCATGCAGTGCTTCCATAGCTTCTGGGTGCCGAAGAACATAATACATTGTCCAAAACATAGTTGGAATACTGTTTGCGATAGAGGCCCAGAGAAGGGCAAAATGATGTGCTGGGAGAAAATAAGTGAAAAGGAAGATTAATAGCATTTATTACACTGATTAGATTTGCAGTGTGCTAATTAAAAGATGTTAGGACACAGACCCAGCCAAGGATCAGTGCATGCTAATGAGAACCAATAGGCTTCTGAAGTCTAATTTTCTGCTTAATGAGAATAGTTTAAAATGTAATGTGTATGGGGGGCAGGAAAGTGGGGGATGAGATAAGAGGAGTAATGCTGCTTAGTTATACTCTTTTCTCATTATCATCATTAAGTATCTTGTTTTACCACCTCAGCAAAAAAAAAAAAAATCAATTATCAGAGAGGCTTTTTTCAGAGTAAAACATTTTATCATTAGCCAATTAGAAAGAGCATAAAAAATTTCAAGGTCGCCATTTTGTCTTTTTATTTCAAAGGTCTACTGTAAATTATTTTGTTTTAGGCAAGTAATAATTCAGAAGTTTCTTACCTCCTATATTAAAGCCCTTGAGTCCATAATATTTCTCCAGAATATCTTGCCTTTTCTGAACAATTTCCGAGCTTCCTGATATCTTAGCTAATTCCTCTGGCATCATGCATTTTATAAGCTTCTCCCGTAGAGATTTGACATTTTGTAGGAGCTCAATGGGTATGTCAGACATCAAATATGGGAATTTGTCATCAAATTTTAACATATTTTCTCTTAGCTCACTGATAAATTTTTTTCTGTCATCAGTAGGCACTTTTCCATACATTGTTGTAAATGTGATGTCAAATACTATCCAGCAGCAAAATGTTAACATTTGTGTTGTGTTCCAGCTTGTGGTTTTCAATAGCTGGGACTCAAACATTTGCTTTATATGTTGCAACATGTTTTCCAGAATTAGGTCCAATGGTTTGCCTCGCATAAATTGATAGACATCATGAAGTTCACGATCCAGGTCCTCATGGTTTTCCAAAATCTTGATGGAGAATACTTGCACTGATAATTTTTGAGAAAACCCTTGAAAAGTTAATTTTTTGTGATATTTATGCAGTAACTGGTACTGGAATGGATCTAGAATAAATGTTATGTACTTGCCTAAAAAAGAAAGAATATGAGTTTACTTTGTAGCAAAGCAAAATTATATATACCTTAAGTTAGCATTATAATTAATTAATTAATTTATAGTCACAGATTTATTTTTATTTTTTCATACAAAATGGTAAAGAGACACAGTTTTCCTGTGAGGTCCAGGCTGAGTTTGAACTCTCATCCTCTTGCCTCAACCTTACAAGCGTACACCACCGAGCCCAGCTGAAAATACTTTAATGAAAATTTGAAAGACTCCATGAAGGCAGAAAGTTTAATGATAATCCACTTCATTCAAATGTCCACTACATGTTTCAACTGAAAATAGAAGATGGTGAAAAAGGCTCTAGAAGCTTAAAATTCAATATAAAAAGTTCTAAATCACAATTTTAATTTTAACTAAACTACTCAAGCACTTTAAATATCATCGAGCCAGCGATATACCTCAGTGGCATAAATATCTGCCTGGCAAGTGCAAGGTCCTAAATTCGACTCTTGGTGCTAAAAATAAATAAATAAACACTTAAAAAATATTCTCATGATGCCTTTATGTGACCATTTCTCATTTTCTCCTAGAACACAATAAAAAAAATTGGTGTGACGTCATGCCAACGCTCTTTATTTATGCTTGATAAAAAACTTTTATGTATTTGGTGTCATCTTAGCTTTGCTGAAGTATAATTATAAGTTAGGTAAATAGCACACCAATTCACAAGAAAGCATATAATTCAAAGCTACAAAAATAAATCACAAATATCAGTATTTCATTTTTATGGATAAGAAAGTAGTGGTTCGAGGAGTTTCAGGAACAGGTACAAGCTCACACACTGAATTCAAGGTCACACAGGATTTTAGTCTAGAACTCATCAGCTCTTCCATGTGTTCATGAATTTATTGTGCAGTGACTGATACACATTTGGTTGGATCTCTTTCTGTTTTTTTCGTGGCCTGCTCAGCCTACCCTGGGTATGGGGCTGGCGCAGCCTTAGACCACTGAGCTATCTCCTGAGATAGGAAGATGAAAGAATCTTTGAGTTATGATGAACAGCAACACAGCACAGGTTAGACAAAACAGAAATTGTGCAGATGTGGAGCTGGCTTTAGTCTACCTCAAGCTATCAGAAAGCATTCCTTGAGATAATGACTATTATCTTTTCTATCTACCACCATTACTACAACTTATGTTATTCAACTTGCAACATTAATTGAAAATACAAATTCTTCCAGGATTCTGATTCGTAATGCTTGAAGGTAAAGCTTACAAATCTCTATTATTGACAAGATTCTCATCTGAGTATTACCATGAGGCACCATTGAGGAACATGATTATACTATATTTCTCAAAACTGGCAAGGATGTTGGAGAGTTCTGAGTTTAACCTAAGCATTTACCAGCTAAGAAAGGTGAGGAAAGTGGATAGAAAATGCTCAAGACAAAGTCTGGACAAGAAGGTTCTCCCCTGTGCTTTTCTTCATACAGTGCAGTTTCTTCTTAATGTGGTGTGGTTTTCATTCCTTGTAATTAGAAGTGCTATGCAGATAGTACCCATGAATAGCATTTAATAAATTTTTCCTTTCCAAAAAGACTTAGGAAGCTTAGATGATCCTTCTTTGCTTCATTTTTTTCCAGTTTCAAAGAAATTTAATATTATTCACACAGTTAAGGAACAGGTGATACATTTTCACTAGTTAGAAACTAATCTTTCTATAATAAAATAATTTCAAATTCAGTGGATGTCATTATTACTGCTAAGCAAATCTTAGTTCTTGTCTGCCTTAAAGTAGTTTTTGCTATATAATTATTGCTGTGCAGTCAGACCTATTAATTCACCAAGTCACATAAGTGGTCTTATTTTACATTTACTTCTTTGCTTCTATTTTATTTTCTCCTTTGTTGGAGTACATTTCATTTGTTTGTATGATAATTCAAATGACATCACAAAACTTTAATTTGTCATAATTTATTTAGGATAAAGTTTTTAAATAACTTTCAAACAACTTCTAGAAATAGGAGAAATGTGTTTTTGTTTTAGACTTTGAAAATATGGTTAAAGTTTTAATGTACATATATTGTCCTTTATTTTTGAGAATCATGCGACTTGAACTTTCTTCACTGCATTTTTCCTTCATGCATTTAATTATTTGAGCCAATTTATAAATGAGGGTAAGGCTGAAAGAGCAGTCTTTCTCACCTAACACTATGTTTTCCATCAAGTAACTTGGATATTCTCTCTCTCTCTCTCTCTCTCTCTCTCTCTCTTTCTATCTCTCTCTCTCTCTCTCATCTATCTATCTTGAGGAGAACAAAATGGACCCAACTGGATTTGGACATATTTTATGACACCTGTCTTACCATCACAGTTTAATTAAATAAAATTAGCAGCATCTGCCTGGCAAAAAGTTGGCGGGGGGGGGGAGGGGGTCAATACTCTCATTTTTCAGAAGGTACATTTTTAGGAAAGCTGTATATTTTTACAGGTGGTAAGTCATACTTTTCCCCTTTTATTACCTGAATGGATTTTGCTAAATGATTCCAGGGTTACTTTAAATGATTCCCTAAAACTCAGAGAGCTAAAAAACACTTAACTACAAAACATATGATCTTTACAGAATACTTCGAAATCTTTGCTACCAATTTTCTACATTCAACTAAATCTAATTGGGAAAACAATCTATTAGACTTGACAGCACCTGCTACCTGGTTTTGGACTATTGAAGTGGTTTCTCTATAATTAACTAGAAATACATACATTGCCTTTATTTCCCTTCTTCTCCCTTCCTTCCATAAAAATGAAATGTGAAGTTAATTTCAAAGAAAATAAACACATGTTGAATGTGGGAAAAACGGTTTTAGATTTACCAGTTATTAATAAATTTCTTAAAAGCAATTGGTTTTCTAGTTTTTTATTTTTTTTTATTTTTTCGTATTTAGTATAGGGTCTAAAGGGTCTACAGTCTCACTACGTAGATCGGACTCACAGTGATCCGCCTGCCTTCAGCTACCTCTGTTCAGCCTCCCAAGCGCTGGGATTACATGCCCAGTCTCAATGGCCATCTCAGCACGCCGTGGGGGTGGGGCCGGAACTGCAGGCCGGAATCGGGGGAGGAGTACTGAACCCCAGCCACCGCCTCTGTCTAAACAGGCGCTTTAATCTACTGAACTGTTTGGCTGGGACTTCTAGGTTTTTAAAAATCGTTATTGATTACTTTTAAGCTACTTGCAGATAAAATTCTCAGTTTTCATCCTTCTCAAACTCTTTTCGCTCTAGGACTTGTATTTCTATTTTTTTTTTGTTGTTTTTATTTGAATTTTTTTCAACATTAAAATAATGTATTTTACCCTCTATCTTTTTTATTGAGATGTAGATTGCTTTAGAAGTAGAGCTTTTGATTTTCCAGATTTTACTTTTCAAATGGGTTTGGAAGTACTAATAACCCTGGAGATGTTAGCTGGCTTTCCAACTTTTAATCTTCAGTATAAACAATTTAAGCTAAGTTTTCCAAAATTAATATTAATTTAAACCATCTGTCCACCATCTGCTAATGTGAGATGCAAAACCAGAGTTTCTTTGTGATCTTAATCAGACAGTTAGGAAAACACATATACATTCATAAAAGGAATTTAAATTTTCTAACAAAGGAAATCTTCTGAAAAGTTGTCCGATAGGCTATGTATTCTTGGAATTAAATTAACTTTTGCTCCAGTGTGACTTTATGTAAATGACTGCCATGACTGAATAGGCACGTGGCCTAGTTCACAGAGATCACAGTGTAGAAACAATGTCTTTTGCCATCTTTTCAGAAGAGAAATGAATACTGTCAGCAGTTAGAATGCAATATTGACTTAAAAATTTAAGAGTTTGCATTTGTCTAAATTATGGATGTCAAAATGGGGCCCATGTCTGCAAAAAAAAAAAACAGTACAAAATTATGCTTTTGAACAGTAAGTTTAAAAAGCAGCAAAAACTTCAATGTTTTTTCTCAGTTATTTTATTATCTTTATTTTTAGGGAGCTAAAATAAAAAGCCTTTTTAGATATTAATTCTAGCATTCCTGTATAATTTGTACACATTTATTTACTAACTCAATAGTCTTCCCTTACATGACTTCTCCATAAATGGTTCAATGTATATTGATGAATATATTTTTTTAATCTAGCTAGTGATTCTGATGTCTTACATACAAGAAGTTTGAAATCTAAATCATTGCAAATTAATTTGAGATTTTATGTTATTTGATGATATATCTGGATCTAGCCATAGAAAGTCAGGGCAAATTGTTGGGGATAAAATTGCTCAGTCAACCAATAAAAGACAAATTTTAATCTCAAAGAATTTTTCAATAAATATAAGTGTTCAATTTTTGTGGTTAAAAATTTCAACTTGAAAGTATTAGTTGTGTGAATGGAACATAAGCCAACTTTTTGTTTAACAAGCATGACAACTTTTACAGTCTCCTTCTTATTAGGGAGATTTCCCTAGCTGTTGACAATGATGTACAGTAGAACTTCGCTGGGGTGACATCTAAGGAAAATGATTCCACTGCACTACCACACAAAACCAATTAGAAAACTATTTTCTGAGACAGGTCACGAATTTAAAGTTTCTCATGAAAAGATGTATCTTTTAATTTCTTTATTAAGGTGACATTCATGTCCTTTGAGACATTTTAGGATGACAATCACTTGCTCATTCTGCAAGAATATACACTAGCTGAAATTACATTATGGGACAAGTGTGGAAGTCTTTGCTCTTCATTTTCTACATGAGCTATTTTGGAATCTGATCATTAGAACCATGTACCTTAACAGGCCTGCTTGACAGGAATTTATTCAACCTCTAGTAAGAAAGCAACAGTACTTATTCAATTGGGTTTGTCTACTATCGAGTGCAAATATGTAATCATGGTTAAATTATTTAGGCATTAGAAATTCAGCAAGCTTCTCAGAATATAAGATTAACATATCAAATGTAAGATAATCATTTTTTGTCAAGTGCAAAAAATTACTCAAATCAACAACAAATTTCTGCCAAATCATCATAGGTAATTTTTGCATTATGTAACTAAAATGGAAAAGTTGAAAATTTTCAATAAGTTTTGTACCTACTCACTGGAAACATGGGCTTAAGTTTTGTTGAGTAAAAGTGATTTTTTAAAAGAGAATATAGTTTGCACTCTGAGGCCAAAGCTCACTTAGAAAAGTATCAGCTATGTTTTTTATTTCACTACAGTAGTTCATCAATTCTAAAGTATTGGGAGTTTTTTCATGAAAATTTTTTTATTAAGTCAAGCCAGTGCTGAGCTCTGAACTAAATTCTAATAAATGAAGAGCCAATAGCATATTGAAAAGAGACAAGTAAATTAGCAATAAATTCAATGTGTATTAAATACTCTGAGGATAATAATAGCAGGAGTAACTGGACCCTAAAGAAGAGCCACTAAGAGTTTGGCAGAGGAAGAAAAGATTGGAGGAAGAAATAGTAGGTGACTATGGCCTCAAAAGATAAGTTCTATCAGTGTGGTGAAAACAGCATCCTAGCACAAAAAATGGCAAGAGAAAGGACAGAAGCACAAAGGCTGTGGATTGTGAGGAGCAAAGTCTAACAATGTAGCATATTAATAGGTATAAGGCAAACAATAACAAAAAAACATGAATGGAGAATGGCTCTTGGAGAATGGCTCTTGGGGACACTGTGGGATCACATTGTAAATTATAGTTCCTATTCTTCACAAATGCACACCCTTCTCCATTTTAATTTTTCTGAAGAGTGCATGCAGTTGTTAGAAGGCTTGTAGGTATCAGCAAAAAAGTAATCTGTAACAAAACTCAAACTGATTGTTCATGGGGAAGCGCCATGATCAAATCATGTCCCTGAGTTCATCAATTGGGTTGTTTTTTGATACAGGTATTACATTAAAATAGTTCTAAATTTAAATCATGGTATGCACAAAAGGTTGTCTCTGACTACACAAAGTAATAGGCAGAAAACATTACAGCCTCTCTAAATAGAGGATGGAACATAAGATTCTCAAGCTTTTTTGAGGCCTATAGAAGGACATGAGCCCTTAGCTATGAAGATGATCTAAATAAATACTACTCAGTTGATTAAGGAACTAGAAGGGTCAGTGTTAAGAGAGTTATGCACCAATAGGATACTTCAGAAATAAACAGCAGTTCAGCAGTGTCAAACTATGTAGATAGATATGCTTAGGCAGTAAGGTTGAAGCCTGGTTATGATTAGAGCTCTGGGGAAGAATAACTACAGACAGTAAATGAAAGCAAAAAATTTAGATGCAGAAAAGAGAGCCAAAGAAAAGAAAAATGAAAAGCCAGAAGACTATAAGAGAAACAAAGGTTGGTTATAAATTAAGTCCCCAAAGAGAAAAAACAAAACAAAACTAGTGACACCTAAGAATGTGAAGAATTTTAATTATGATGCTCAGAAAAGACAGAAATACAGGGTTATAGTAACACACAAATGGACTGTTTTAAACATTTGTTGAAAAAATAGTAAGAATAGTTGTGAAATGTAGATACATACAGTAGATACATGGGGATATGAGAGAGAATACACCTGCTATCCATTGTCTAAAGAAAGAAATAGTAAATAGTTTTATCATAAAGAGTAAGATCTGGTGGTTGAAAAGAATTTCTGCTTGCTTTCTCACTGGTAATAACCAACCAGAAGACCAACAGGAAACAAATGTGTGTAATTTAATATGTAGAGCTTAGCCTTAAGAGTTAAAAAAAAAAGTGTCTAATTTAGGCTGATGCTCAGCCTTGAGGATATAGAGAAAAATTAAAATAAGAATGAGAATTTCTAACCCAGGTAATAAATCAGTATGGAAGATTGCATCCAAAGATGGCCACAATCATTGCCTTTTGTCTCTCCACAAAACTGTATACTATGACTCACCCAACCTAGGAAGAGCCCTCCTTAATTTTCCTAACCTTTCTTTGGCTTTGGATTGCATTGTGACTTGCTCTAATAGACTGTGGTAGAAGTGGATTTTGCAACTCACAGCCTAAGCCACAAGAAATTTTACAGATTTTCCTCTGGATATATTGAGATGTTAACTTTCAAGTAAGAAAATTTCATGGATGATGAAAACCACATGGAAATGGAAGACTGAGCAGCATGATAGGGTTATCATATAACCCCCACCTTTAAGATAGTAGTCAGATGACACAAGTGATTATACCAGTAATCACAAGTATTCACAAGAAAGAAAAGTTGTTACTGTAAATAATTAAATTTAGTAGAGATTTGTCATGCAACAATAGACAACTGGGTTATCAAAGAGGTTGAGTTAACATTTCTGCCTCTTCTCTTATTCCTATGAAGTAACCATGATGTTTTAGCAACTATTTTTATGGAAGTTCAAATCACAATGAACATTTTAAGATGGAGAAATACAGTTAAGACTACTGTGTTCTGTGGACTTAGGAGTGGAAGTTAGGAATGAATATGTGGAACACAGAGATTTTAGGGTAGTGAAACCATTGTGTATGATATTATAATGGTGGACACATGATAAACATGGGTGAAAATCAATAGGAAAACAGAAAAAGTAGATTCCAATATGAATTGGTCTTCTAATAATGTGTCATAAGATGAGGCAGAATCCTGCTCAAAGTAACAGGAGATCAAGGAGCCAAGTTCAAGTCAGTAGGAGGAACAAAGACTATTGCAGACTAAACATATTGCTCAGCTGATCAAATTATCCAGTGTCACAACCTGAAACCAGCCTAAACTTTAGTTTAGGAACTACAGATGGAGGAAATTTCTATTAACCTGCTATAACTCTACCATGCTGGCTTCCTTGGAGTAATCAACATAGATCTGAGCTCTGTCTGCCCAATTTGTCAAACAGTGACAGGAGACGTGCATCCTGAAGTGGAGTCTGTCTCACTAGTTTTCCAAAGTTTGTATGATCTTCCTTTGACTTCCTTTCTGCTAATCTCATCTTCTTCTTCTATTTCTCTATTTCCCCCAGTCTCTTTTAAATTTTTCTCTAAAGATAAAATGGCTATATTGAGGATATACACATTATATATAATTTTCTGGTTTGTTTTAGATTTGTTCTTTAACCACAAATAAATTTCATATGATTAAAATTGCAAACCAATAGTTACCAGTTTCACATTTTTCATGTTGTATTTGATACTACTGCTATTGTTGATTGTACTACTTTAGCCAAAATGATATAATTATTCTAATTGGTTTTTATTTCTGGTATGCCAAGACTGACAGTATCTAAACGTCATAAATAATACCATGAGGCAGTGTTAAGAAAATGAGGACTGAAGTCAAAGAGGCAGCAGCTTCTCATCCCTAATAAATTGAAGGGGCAGGATATTGCAAAACCCAAGCTTCAACCCAGAATTTAAAAAAAAAAATAAAATGAGAAGACATATGCAAGATACAGCCCCAAATGTCCAGCTTACTGAAAAGAAACCCAGGGACAGTGAGGTAGTACAATTTGAAAGCCAACCATCTAGGCTCTCTGAAGTGGTAACAGTGGAAGTAACAAAATAGTTGAACGAGGCTCCAGAGAAAAATCAAATCAAATAATTTCTCAGATAGCTCCAGATATGATTACCACAATGAAAGACTTGTTTAGTGGGTCTGGAGCAGATACAGATGAAAAAACACAGGAGCTAATGGAATCCATGAAACAGATTCAAATAGATATTGAGATTAAAAACCCCATTGAAAATACATGTATCAGAATGAACCAATGTGAGGACAAAATATCAGATGTAGAAAACAGGATTTTAGTTAAAGATCATGAAAAGAAAGATTTCTTAAAGATAAGAAACTATGAAAAATCAATTCAAGAGCTGTTAGATGATGCAAAGAATAGCATAAGGTTGATTGGAGTCAGTGAAAACGCAGGAGGCAGCACAAATGACATGGAAAATCTGTTCATAGAAGTAATGGCAGAAAACATACCTAAGCATCAAAAAAGGAATTTAACATCTACAGTTAAATGAGGCATATAAAACTCCAATTAGCCATGATAAAACTACAGCAATACATATAATAGTAAAAATTCTAGAAATACAACATAAGGACAGAATGTTAAAAGTTGTTAGAGAAAATAAATCATTTATAAAGGAAAGTCCATTAGAATCACAGGAGAGATCTCAACACAAACCCTCAAGTCAAGGACAGTTAAGAGGGGAGTATTTCAAGCCCTGAAGAAAAACAACTTCCAGACCAGATTTATCTGCCCTACAAACATACTTCATGAGACAGGAAATCAGAAAAACAGGGATAGCTATTTTATTTGGTGACAGAGTGGATTTTAAGCCAAGACTGATAGAGACAAAGAAGGGCACTACATCCTTTAAAGGGGAAAATCTAGGAGGAAGAGATAATACTCATAATTTTATATGAACCACATACCAGCAAAGTAAGTTATATAAAAAATATTAATTGATATGAAAAAAATCAAATAAGTGCTAACACAGTTGTAGTGGGGAATGTCAATACATCCATTGTCACAAATAGATCAATTATACAAAAAAATCAATAAAGACATATCAGAACTTAACCAAACTTCAGCAAATTGATTTAGTAGATGTCTACAGAGTGTTCCATCCTATATAGGAAAGCACATTCTTCTCAGCAGTACATGGGATTTTCTCTAGCATAGACCACAAATCAGCCCATAAAACATGCTTAAGTAAATGCAGAAGAATTGAAATTATCCCATGAATAATAGGAGACAATAGTACTATGAAGTTAGAAATCAATGGTAAAAGAAACCACAAGAACTTTAAACATATGAAAATTAAATACCTTCCTGAATAAATAATGAATCAGATGAAATTTAGAAAAAATTAGAAGCTTTCTATAATTAATTGGAAGGCAGCTATGCTAACCACTATACCACCAACGCTCCAGCTCTATAATTAATTGATAATGCTAATAGAATATACTAGAACCTTCAGGATGTAATGAAAGGAGCCCTATGAGGACAATTTATAGTGGTAAGTTCCAATTTCAGAAAAATAGAGCGAACGTTATAATGGTGAAGCTCAACTGTCTAGATAAAGAAGATCAAGTCAACTCCAATCCTTGTACAAAGGAAGAAATCATAAAGATTGGCTATAGAGTTTTAAACACATCTTTAAATCCAAGCCAAATTAAAAAAAAAAGTTTCAAGTGGCTATGTGAGATTGGAGCTTTTTAGGTACCACAAATAATATAACTAAAACTAAGAAAACGATACAAAGAATCAATGAAGCAAACAGTTGATTATTTAGAAGATTAAATAATATTGAGAAGCCCTTAGCCAAACTTATCAAAAAAAAGAAAGACTCAAATCTGTGAAATTAGGAATGAAAAGGTTTAAATCAAAACAGCTGTTGCAGAAATCTAGAAAATTATCAATACCTACTTCACGAACTGGCATTCTAACAAGGTGGAAAACACAGAAGAAATGGACAGATTCCTAGATAAATATGAATTTCAAATCTGAATTAAGAAGACATAAAATTCTAAATGAATTAATATAATGAATGAATTTCAAAGTGTAATTAAAAACCTACTAACAAAGAATAATGCATCAGTACTGGCTTATCAGGTACAATGCATGTGTCACAGTGATGCAATGTTAATCATTTTAGAAACTGTAATTAGAGAAGAGAAGGTGTACATGGGGACTCTGGTAAGCTATCTATTAAATTTCCTTAAGCTTAAAACTTCTTTAAAAATGAAGGGTTACTAAAACTACATTCTAATTCTTTTTAAACTCTTCTTAAATCAAAAAAAAAAAAAAGTGACAAGTGACTATATGAGATTAGAGCTTTTTAAGTACCACAAAGGACATCCTGTAATATGTCTTTTAATATTTTGATTGCTATACTCAAAAACATGGTGTGCTTTTGATCAGATTTATGTTAAGCTTTGTCTATAGGAAAGTACAAAGATATTCAGAACAAGTGAGAAATTGTAACACATGTAAGTTACTCATAGAAGTGCTTCTTACCCCCAAGAAGAACAGTGAATATGTCACCATACTGCTTTTGCAGAGTTCTAATGAAACCTAAAGGATCTTTCTGGAACTTCATGGTCACTCCAAAATAAGGAAGCCAGCCTTTTATCAATGGAGGTTCACCAGGACGCCTATAAATAAATAGAAAAAGATGATGACAAAGAGAAATTAAATTACTATTTTAATATCAGTATTTGTTTACTCCAGAAATAGGCTACATGAATAATGTAGCTTCCTTTATTTCTCTTAATGATCATTATACAGTCAAGTGTTTACTGAGCTTCTCCTGGGGTAGGCAGTTTATTCTACAACGTTTGCTGAGTAACTTTTACTCAAGGCTTAAATTGCTGCTTGGCAGTTTATTTTTTCATGTTCATTTCCTTGTCATCATAAGTACTCATTTAGAGGCCAGATCCCTGTGACTAAAGGGATCTATAAGAAACTCAACCAACTATTTGAATAATTTACTTTATCTGACTGTCAATTTGGTATAATGCCAATAAAAATGAAACAGTCACATTTTCTTGGTCCTTCACAATTCATGTTATAAATGTTTCCTGACAAATTTAGTCAATAAGACTCAAACCTACTTTTGATTGACATTTGTGATTACCTCCTATAACCTTGGTGAGCTGCTAAGAGCTGGAACTAATCTAAGATCCAGTTAATCTGCTTGTTGGAAATCATGTAAACAACATATTTGAATTACTTGTTATGTTATTTTATATTAGCATAATCAAACTAACTCTACCTCATTTTAAATCCAAACCCATGAATGGGGATTTGTGTTTTTCCACAAATACAGATTATGAGTTGTTTTAGTTCGAAGAAATCTTCAGCTATAGTGCTATCCATCAAGGCTTTTAGGGGATGATGCCCCATGGGATTTGAAATTTTTTAAGCCAGTTAAGTGCCCTTCATATACTAAATGAAACTATGTTCTATCACTGCAATTTTTCATTGATTACATTTAGCAAAAATCTTAGAATTAGATGGCACTTCTTGAGATTTAGTGCAATATCTCATTTTTGTAGGGAAGAGATCTCAGGATTAAGAGGTCAACAAATCTGCCTACAGTCATGCACCTACACAGAGACAAGCTTCACACCAGGAAGCAAATCCCAAAACACCACAGCTTTTTTCTGAACCCCGTGGGGGTATGAGTCAGTAGACCTATGAACTTAATAAAAGTAAAAAAAAATGAAAAAAAAATTGAAATCAAAGCAGCTCCTGGCCAGAAATGACAGACACATACAGTGAACACAGCACCTCTGTGAAGCTGAGAGCTCTTGCTGAGCTCAGGGTGTTAGATGTCTGATAGTAGCTGTCAAAGTACAGCTCTTCATTGTAAAACATCAATTAGACTAGAAATGCATAATCAGAATGTGGATAATTAATAAATCATGCAAAATTGATTATGCTCTTGAAAACAATGAAAACCTCAAACTTATTTCCATGAGTTATATATTTTTCTATATTCTTTTATGATGCTTTTAGCTGAAATTATAAATGAATATGATTAATTGTTCACTTTTCCTAAACATTCACTTTTTAAATTCAGCATCTCTTAAAATACCATCAATTACAAACAAGTGTTTTGTTTCTTAATCTGTCATTCTAAAAGTCCTGTAATTCAAAAATTTTCTTAGTTACTTATTCGGTAAACTCAATCTGACTCTATGTAAAAAACAGAACAAATAAACAAAAGCCATTTTTATCCTAGAAGGGATTAAAACAAATATTCAGAAAACTCTGATTCTCTAGTCCATCTGTGAGATGACTTGTACTACATGGAAACCATTTGGATTAATCATAAGGTATTACTAGCTGGGATCTAATCTAAGATCAAGATTATGATCATGTTAGCATGGAATTTCATGTAGCTGGATTAACTCTATCAGATGCTTTTATTTTTGAACATCTCAACATCATAGAATTAAACTTTAAAAAAACAGGTCCTTTATGGGGACAAATTAAAACAAAATCAGGAAGAGTGCAACAAAGGTCAGATTTTGGTCTTTTAGAAGACAATGTATCTTAATAGTAATTTGTAAAATATATACTGTTGTTTACTTAAAAAAATTGAGAAATATATCATAAAATTAAAATTGTGCACTATTCTTCAAACTTTTTATTGTCATTTTCCTGAGTACATTCTTTAACAATGAAGATTTGCTTTTTAGGAAATTTAAAATATCAAGAAAACATTGTAATAATTGATTTTATATGCAAATATTAAATAAGAAGAGAATCCACTCAAGATTGGTAAGAGCCACATGTTGGAAACTGTCACAGGTCCCATGCTATCTATCCATACCGCTTTCAGATTTGTAGTTGGTCTAATTCATAAAACTTTTCAGAGTATTAATACTTTTCTTTGGTCCTCATTGCCTAATATGTTTGACTTTATGTTGCAGTGTGACAAAATTTTAGAAAGGTTTTCAGTCATATTGCAATTTAATACAACTAATACCGTGCTCTATGCTGTCATTTGCTTCAGATCTGTATTCTTAATGAAGCTTCCTCAAATGAAGAAGATGGGACTCAGAAATCCACAAGAAAATTAATGCTCCGACTGAGGGAAACATTCTAGAAGGCCATTTTATTGTTACAAAGATGAGAAGGTCATTGTTTCTTACAGCTGTGTTTATTTTGGCAGCAGGAGGCTTAAGACTATTAAATACCATGTCACTACTGTGCATTGTTTCAGGAAAAAGTATAAAGCTAGTTCAACTTATGACCCATTCAAGACAGATAACAGAAATCTGTCTTCATCAGTATATTTGTAAAAATTATTTAGGGAAGAAAGACATCATCATAATGATCCGGAAAGGCCTGCTGACACATGGCACTGCACAAATACTGCTATTTGTCTTCCTCATGCTCAATGATTTGAAAATGAAATATTTAATGCCCACTGCTGAATGAGAATGTAAAGTGTTTAGTGTTTGTTGGGGATAATCAAGGTTCAAAGCTTGGAAGAAATAAGTACTAAAATAATGATATGCAGTTAAAAACATTTACAACCCACACTCTTTCTTAATGTCAGTTAATAATACACACGTTCTCATATCTTTTCATTAGTATTTAAGGGACTACAAGGACACATGAAAGAAGTGATACAAATTAGATTTTATAAATGTTGTCAAAATTAAAATCAAGTTCTATAAATATTTTATTGCACCAACACTTGGAATTTCTTCCACATACATTAAAGGCCAAATTTTAAAATTTATGCAAAAGTAAGTACAAATTTATGTGTAATATAAATTTGGAGATCTGAAAATAAATATTGAAGAATATTGGAAATAAATATTGAAGAACAATCTAATAACATAGGATGACTATAATATATAAAAAGATGTTTAATACATGACCCTTGGGTTAAAAAGAAGGATACTGACATTTGAAAGAGCAGACCAACACTGATTACTTGCTTTTTTACAATATTTGAGATTCATCTTTATGTTACTCCTGTACCTAGATAATGTAGGTCTTGAGGTTTAGATCCGTCATGCTCCCACGATGTCCCCCGTGTTCAGAATGCGACTGGATAACAAGGGTGCTGTAATCCACTCACAAATTCATAGATGAATGCACTGCCAGGAGTCGGGGCCTGGTCAGCAGCTTACTGCATGTATAACCTGGAAGTGTGCATTATGCATTTCCTTCCCAGGCCCTTCTCTTTTCTTTCTTTGCTCCCTGGCTCCTAACAGAGGAGCGCCTTTCTTCCCACCCATGTCTTTCCATCATGTTGTTTCTATCTTGGAGCCTAGTGACCACAGCATGAAGGCTCTGAAACTAAGCTAAAATTTATCTTCTTTTTAGTTGTACTAGTCAGGTATTATGTCTTAGCAACAATGGCAGTGACTAAAATAGCAGGTGAAGAAACTTGGCTAGTAACCATTGCAAGTTGTTTCTCTCCTCTCAAAGCCCAGTGCCATATACAGCAATCTATTCTTGTCCAAATAATTTGATTTTTTCCTTTATTTATCCAGTCATTCTAAGTGTTTATATTATGGCAACACTCTCCAAAGTAATTAGCAACCTTTAAACATACATACAAATTTAGTAAAAATAAAATTATGTAATGACTAAAAGTCATTAAAGATATTGTAAATTAGGTGACCTACAACAGTGTCAACAATTTTACTCTTTTCCTTAATTAGTAAAAATTTCCCTATGTGTGAGGCTAGAATTTCAGAAAGTAAACTAATGATATACATTACAGTATCTCATTGCAATACTGACCTTGTTAACAAACTTTGCTGTTGAGTAAGGCACTTGTGAAGCTGGTTTATTTTTCCTTGACCTAATTTGGAAGCAACTTCACTGGAAAATGAAATTTGCCTCATAGTGTCTCTTAGAACTGAATTCTTTGTGTACCCACTATTTCTGGACTTGGATATAAGCATAAGCCTGCCTGAATCTTCAGCAATTTGCAAGATTTTCTGGGTACAGTGGTCAAGTGTTCTCATTAAAAGGCTGTGGATGGGCACTCCCAAAGAAGGATAGGTAGATGGATGGTCTAACTGACTTTTAGGACAATAGCAGCTTCAACAGCCTCAGCAAGAGGTAAGGTACGCCAAGAAGCATGGACAACAATGCAATTCTTTGGCCACAGAAAAGATGGGAGGTTGAACCACCTAGAGAAACCATAGAAATGATAAAGTGGGTAAGCTATGCCCCAAGACCTTGCCAACCTGCCAACATGCCACCTCAGGGAAGTCACAAAAGACTTTTCAATGTGTGCATCGCAGAACCACACATAACCAATAATAGAAAGGACAAGGGAATTTTAAAATTTGCTTAATGTTTATACAAAAATATTACATTTCAAACAAGAAGTGACTCAATTACTAATCATTGGAAATAATCAATATTTTCTGCCATCAACACATTTATGAGAAATTTTATTTGTAGAGAAATAATGTTACATATTCTGCACATCTGATTGAGACTAGAAAATTATAAATCTAGTATACTAGGTAGATGTTCAGTTTCTTCATCTTTGAGAATAATAAGGCCATCCTTAGCTGTATATCATTTGGACTGAGACAGATAGGACACAGAGCAAGATTAGCCTTTCTTGCTAACTCTGCACAGTAAATAGGTGTGTGTAATTTGGTGTGCTCACATATTTTTCTGATTGAAGTGTATCAGTCACCAAACCTTCCTGCTTGCCTGTATTTTTAATGGGGTTGTGTGGATTTAAAGGACATTTCTACCTTTTGAATCATTGGCTAAGTGAAATTATTATGGGTTCAGATACACAAACTATTTCAGATGAGCAGGCAAAAAGTTTATATGCAAAGAACTGGACTTCTCAGGAAAATAATTATCTTAATTTAGAAATAGAGCTGCACTGATGTGTTTAATTTTTGGATGAAGTGCTTCGTTTAATCCCAGTGTAAGAGACAATGAGGTTGCTCTGTATAGGTGAATGGGAATTTGGAAGATTGGGCATTAAGATGAAAAAGGAAGAAGAGAATGAAAGAAAGTAGTCTAAGGGACTCATGGTGAGCTGGCACTCTATAAGGACAAGGATGAGAGTAACAGGACTTATAGGGGAAGAAATAAGCAAAATTCAATTCAGACAAGTTCTGAGAAATCAACAGAACATGGTGCCAGAGACAAACAGTGCATTAGACTCTTTTATGGAGGAAAAGTAAACTTGTCTTGTAGGCCACGTAGCATTGAAATTTTAGACACATTTATTTTAAAATATTTGTATAAATAAATGTATCTAGAAAGCAAAGGGTACAGTGATGTCTGTGTTTGGAGAATTTAGTAGAGCTGAAAAGCTGCTGTCTGAGATAGATGAGGGGATACCAAGCAAGATGTCTTCTTATTCTTTGAAGTGAGAAGCCCTGCTTCGAGACCTTAGAAAATATAGTCTTTCAGCAAAGGGTTATTGTTTGAGAAAGAACACACAAATTTAGATGTGTTTACAGAGCCTAATTTTACTGTTATAATTATTTATTCATCTAAGCAATCACAAACCATTTAGTTAAGGGAATCTAAGGAAAATCTATGCCTGTAGACTCTTAATATGAAACTTCCAGTGTCTGGTCTAACTTACAAGTAAGGTGGAGGTCCTCACTTCTATCATCACAAGACAGATACTAATACCATGAAAGTAAAGACCTATTAGACTCATCTGAGAATTCATGTCATAGAATGAACTGTCACCCTAAAATCAAGAAACAGGTGAATACAGAACATCACAGCACACTGGGAACGGCAGCAGCTGCTGGTGCCATCAGCTGAAGGCAATCGTCTCACCACCAGTTGAAAGGTAACCAACTCTCTTGAAGGTCTCCCAGAGGCTCAGCCTTCTGGAGGCCTTCACAGTGCTTACACAAAAAGAAAGAGACGTGAATAGGGATACATTTAATAAAGACACTGAGTGAATAACACATGCTCTTCCATAGAAGAAAGCACCAGGCTCAGATGTTCTCATTAAGAAATGGAACCACTTCTCTCCAGATTCCTCCAGATAACAGACACAGTGTCTAATACTAAAACAGAAGACATCACAAAAAAGGGAAAATTACAGACTAGTGTCTCTTATAAACATAGATGAACATCCTCAGCAAAACAATAGTCAACTGAATTTAACAATGTATGAAAAAAATTTATACTATGAGCAAGTGGAATTTTACTAGAGGTATTCAAGACTGGTTCAACATTCAAAAGTCAATTAATGTAATTCCTTACGTCAGGAAACTAAAGAAAAAAAATCATCTAATGTTCTTAGTGTAGAAAAATGTGTGACAAAATTTAGCATTTATTTATCTTTTACTATGCATAGGAACCAACTGCAAAGGGGCAAAAGGCTTAAACATGAGCCTCAAAACTTCAAAGGTCTTAGAGATGCACATAAGGAGAAAGTTCTTGAAGTTGGGAGTGCTTTCATGGAGATGACCCAAGAGCACAAGCAGCAGAGACAAAAATAAACAAATGGGACACAGTAAACTGAAAAATATTCTTCACAACAGAGGAAAAAATTCAACAGAGTGAGAAAACAACCAACAGACTGAGAGGAAACACTTGCAAATAATATATCTGATGAGGGGTTAATATGTAAAATATAAATGATATTAATATCTTATATAAAATATATAAGAACCCCCTGTAAATCTATAGTGAAAATTCTAATAACTTGGTTAAAAAAAGCCGCAAACTTGAAAAGCTGTTTCTTCAAAAGAAATTATACAAATGGGCAGGATGTAATTGAAAAATATTCAAAATCACTAATTATCATGAAAATACAAATTAAATCCACAAGGAGCTATCACCTCATGATTATGAGGAAGCTATTATCAAAACCTGTGCTGGTGAGTATGTGAAAAATGGAACCTCTCTATGTTGGCGGTGGGAATGTGAGAGGTATCCTGAGGGAGTGGTGTTAAGTGCAACACAGCTCGCTCACTTCTACGTGGGCGTGGAGTACAAAATCCTGTTCTCAGAACTGCTCTCCCTAACCCCTAGTAAGAGAAGCATGCCAAATCAACTCAGAAAACTTCTGTAGATGGGCACAGCTCAGTAAGATGAGGAACGGGAGCCATTTCCTGTCTACAAAGATCCTGGTGGGCTGAGTTGATGCTATCTATCAAACCCCAGAATGAACAGGTGATGAGAAGAACATCTGACAGGATGTGAAGGTTTTGAAGATTATTCAGTCTGAATCCATACTGGCAGGTAGGGAAACTTTGGGGTGTTGGACTGCAACATAGCATTATTTTCCTTCAACAATATGGGAATATGAATGCAAAGAGAAAGGTCTTATGTACATTACCTCAAGATGTTAATGGTCATGATTTCTGGGTGATGAGATTAAGAGACGTTTCATATTGGTATCTTCCAATTTGTACAGGACACAGTCATACTGATTTTGAAAATAGTTACTTATTTTATAAAATGACTCTCTGAATAGGTTGTATGATGTTTCCTCATAATTAGATTCAGGTTGTAACATTTTGGAAAAGACTCTTACAGAAGTGATTTACTTTTTTCAGGACATTGTTGATTTATAGTATAAAAAAACATTAGTTTTAAAATAACATACATGGACAGAGGTTTTGTCTTGAGAAAAAGTGTTAATAGCCAAAACAACAATAACAACAACAACAACAACAACAAACTTTAGGAATGAATCTAAGGCTGGTTCTAGAATCTAGCCTAACATTTCTAAGGCATATAAGTAGTGAATCAGCCTAAAAATTGCGATAAGGACAAACAGAACCCATAGAACACACTGAGAATAAAGCACAGACACTCAGGATCAGATGTTGTAACTGTACAAACTGTGGACACATGTACCGCTTAGGCACACCCCATTATTTCTGGCAGAGTCCAGGGGATAGGGTAACAAAGCAGGAAAAGTTGCTTCCTGTGACAGCCATGCAAAGGATTGATGCTCTTCCAGCTAAGGCCCCAGCTGCAGAGTGGCAGCTGAAGGTCCCAATTATCTTTTCCATACTGTGCCCAGAGGAATAAACCTGTGATCCAGAACACAGGGTCTCTAGCCCCATTCAAAGCCCTAGAGCTTCTCACTAGTGCAGATAAAAGAAAAGGTAAATTTTCTCCTTGGTGTATGATAAATTACATATTATTTAGGACTCCCAATTCATATGTTGAACATAAATGATCTGCTTTATGTTTGTTTACTGTAAGAATCAGACCTACTATAATCTGTTTTCAGGATGAACACTAATCCAACTTTGTTTAGAAAAATTATGCAATTCATTACCATAAGTAATCTCTATTGTACCCTGTGCTTAACCTTCATTTTTCCCCAATCCTATAGGATTGGGGAAAATCCTATAATCTTGTAAATCCACTGGTGGTATGTGGTTGGCATCTGGTGTTCACACAACCTCTGCCTCCTAATAAATATATGAAAAGTTCCTGGATGTAAAAGGCAATTTCTAGGTTATCCATGATTTGACACTCTGCTCTTTGATGACTTGTATAGCATCTAAAAAGGTCTTTAATAGTAAATAAGGCCTTTACCCTGGAAACACTTTGGCTCCAGCAGGAAGGCAACTGACTTCAACTTGACTGAATTTCCTAGTAGTAAGCATATTCAGTGTTTAAGTACCTCTGATCAGAGCATTAAATGCAATGGCAAAGGCAAGCAAATTGGAATGGTCACATATTCCATTACAGGCATGGAATCAGAGCAAAACCAATATGAACATGACTAAATATATCTTCACACCCCAGTGCATAAATCTTCAAGCCATACGCCTACATCTTAAGCCATCAGTTCATCTATGCAATTTTGTGATCCAAATAAAGCTTTGTTAGTGAAATATGTAAACCCAATTCCAACTGCAGATTTATACTAATGCCTTTATCAAGTGAGTTACTTGCAAATACTTTTTCAGATAAAAAAATGTCCAAAATCCAAACATATCCACATCAATATAGAATTCATATAAAAAGTGTATTACAGATATCTTGTCTCTTTTCTTCCTCTCCTTCCCTATCCTCCCATCTCCTCCTCATCTTTTTTTCTTCTCTCCTCTTCCTATTGCATCCTCCCCCTCACTCCCTTTCTCTTTTATACTAGAAGGGATGCCTAGATTCAGACCAAGGAAATAATATTAAGGCATGTTTTCAAAATATTATTTAAAACTTAGCTGATTCACCAAGACAATAATGACAACAGAATTGGAGTATGTTTCTTTATGAACTTGACTGTGGGTATTAAGGCATCGTTTAAACTCCCATTCTTTTTCCAGGCATTACAGTATAGTGCAATAGCATCCTGGTTAGTCTCATCACAGTGAACCAGGACACTAGATGCACATTTATATGCCAAGCTCCGTCAAATACTAGGTTGGTGACTTTAATTTTCTTGTTTTTGTCTCTTGTTTTCTTATCTGGAAAGTGGACATACCTTTTATGAGAATTATATAATATAATAAATTTAATAAGCTAGATGCAACAACTTGCACCTGATAAGCACTCTATTGTATTGGGTCATTTTGGAACAGTATTATTATTATTGTTGCTGTTGTTATTATTTCAACACTATTATCTTGGAAACCAGTTGATCTAATCATGGCTTCTAACTTATTTCCTAACATTTTTCAATAGGGTACAAGTTTTGGGGCTGTGGAGATGGCTCAAGGGAATGAGTGCTTCCCTGGCAAGCATAAGGGCCTGAGTTCAATTCCTGGTTCCGGAAAAAAAAAAAAAAAAAAAAAAAAAAAAAAAAAAAAAAAAAAAAAATATATATATATATATATATATATATATATATATATATATATATATATATATATATATAACAAGTTTTTAAGATCTGTTTTCATTTCCTTGAACACTTCCATTATTTCCCTTATACAGGTTTTATTTTGAGGCTGCCATTTAGGGTTTACCGGTCAGAGGTGAGGCACCAGAATTGATACTTTGGCTTTGTATTCTCTGAGTGATCACACATGGAGATAAACAGAAGTGGCTCACAACAGAACCAGGTGTTAGGAAGAGGCCTGTCAAAACTATGCAGATGGCCTAGACAAAATTCTAAAGGCGGGAGATCAATTCATAATTGAAGGTTATTTCAAGTCCTTAATTAAAATAGAAAACCATGCAACTGAATTTGTAATATGTGAGATGATCACTTGCTAATTTATTTTACAGATAGGATTTGATTGGATTCCATGGAAAAGATACCAATTCCACTAGCTCATTGTTTAGTAACATTTGATTAAATCATTTAATTTTGAAATATTTAATCAAAATTTAGAATCCATAGTTTATGGGAACTAAATGATAATAAGATTCATCTAGAAATTATTGGTAATGACAATGCAGAGATCAATGTAAGTGATACACAAATAGTCTGGTCATTAAATGGCATTTCATCAACTCAAATCAATGAAAACATACCAGCCCTAAAATAAGCAAATGCAGCTTCCTGGAACCATAGGAAGATATCCCAAAGGCTCTCAGAGATGAAAAGCATGAAGACCATTCACTTTAGAATGTAATACTTCATAACCATGATGTAATACTGGATAACATATAAGAATAACGAAAGCCAAGAATATCTCATTTTTCATACATCATATGGCACGATGAAAGGCAACATTGTGATATTGTCAGAAGTTAGGGAGTTTTTGCAAAGACTGACGTCAAAGTGATGGTTTTAAGTAACTGCATAGAAGGAGAGTAAGATTCCTTCAGGAAATCCACCATCATCAGCATTGGAACAGGAAACACAAGAGGCATGGTATTGTATTTATACATAAATCACCAAGAATCTGCAGTTCTAAAACTATCAGAGGTAACTTCTGACACAGTGAAAGCAACATAACTCTTTCAGTGTCCTTTGCTCATGCTCTTCCATCTCACTTGCACCTCCCCTTGTGTTGTAATATCAATTTTTATATATGCCTTTCAAAGCAGGTAGATATTGTTCAATTGCTTTGTTTTTGTTCTTGTCTTGTTTTCTAAATACCCTTTACTAGGGTCTCATTAACATCTTTCAGTCTCTTCTATATTCTCAACATGGTCAGACCCTCAATTTTAATACAGCATCTCTCATTCTTAATTTTTCTTTCATTCCTTCTTTTCCTCATTTTCTCCTCTTTCTTCCATCTGTCCATCAGTCTGTCTTTTTTTTTTTTCTAGTACTTTTTTTTTCTAGACTGAACACAAGATCATCACATTGAGATACATTGCCAGTCTTTTATACTTTATTTTGAGAAGGGAGGGTCTCACTAAATCACTAATTATCAGGTTTGGCTAGGACTTGGGATCCTCCTGCCTGAGCCTCCCAGACTGTCGGGATTATGGGGGTGAGCCACCTTGCCTCTTTTGCTTTACATAAGGAGAGATTTTCTTGATTTTTAACCATTTCAGAACTTATTTTATTCTATTTTTAGATTTCTAATTCCAACAGAACTTTTGTGTCCTCTGATTACATCTTAAAAAATGACATTCTGTTCTTGGTTTTGAATGCCATTCTTACTCATATTTCTATGATTAACAAATATAATTCTTTGAACCTTGTTTCTTCTGTTTCCTAACTTATCTGTTTTCTCTAATTTTGGGGGGTCTCCTTACTTTCATGAGGCAATGCTTCCCTCGTGTCTCACAATCATTAACTTCCCTTCATGTCTGAAGAAAGGCTCACTCTGTGTGTGTTGTGCAGTCTGGACGATTTTTTCACATGATATTTGCAGTTACATAGTTTCATATGATGGTCATTGTGACAAGCTCTCTTTCTTAATTACATTGAAAAAGCTACATATTTTTATTTCAATTTCACTTGTTTTCATTTAAGGACTAGAACATGTTATATGAATGCATCTAATTTTTTTCTACAAAGAGTTAAATGCACTAATTTTGAATTTATTTTAATTATGAGTTTTTGGAGATTATTGTCAAAGTCATTTGGAGTACAAGTGCTTGACAAAAGCTTTTTCGTCTAGATTTATTTATGAAAATAACACTAGATAGAAACTAATAGGGAATTCTGCTTTCAAAGTCTGGAAGGAGGAAAGATGAATTTTTAAAAATAATTTTATTGAAAAACAAATAGTAATGGGAGTTTTAAAACTGATTAGTAGGACAGTTTCAGTAATAAACACATTGCATATTGTCTTAGTGCTTATTCAAGATGCAGACATGATATCCTATCCACAAACACTATTAGAACAAAGCTTTCTATTCACTGAATTAAGAGAAAGAAAGAAAAAGAAAAGAAAAAAGAAAATTTTACTCTGATAAAGTTAAAATATTAAAAAAATTTATAAAAATATTTTATGTAGCTCGTACAATTTTGTGGTTTTGAATGTTATTTTTTATGAGTTAGTAAGCTTTTACAGTGCCACTGAAGTACAATTCAGTGTTTAAAGTTAAGTCACTTATTGAGTCATAATTCTAAAGGCTGAAAAATCTCCTAAAGTTTAGGGTTAATATACAAGGACACACAACCCTATAATGAAAGATAAGTAATGAGCAAGGGACAAAACATTAGACAAAACATTCCACTAAAGACAGTATGTGGACCAGGGAAATGGCTCAGCAGAGTAAGTGCTTCTCTGGCAAGCGCAAGGGCTTGAGTTCAATCCCCAGTTCTGCCAAAAATAAATAAATAAATAAAGACAATATGCAAGTGGCTAATAAATAATATGAAAGGATATTCAACATCAGTAGTCTCTGAAATATGCATATTAAAAACTAAAATGAAATTGTACTACACACTCACTACAATGGCTAAAATACGTAAAGAAGGACTGTTCCATTTGCTCCCAAGGATGAGAAGGAATTGGACATCTCATACACTGCTGGAAGAAATACAAAATGTATAAACAGATTAAAAAGAGTTTAGCAGCTTATTTATAATGTTCAGCTTACATGAAACACTGTAATATTGTCTATGGCACACTAATTTCAGTCCAAGATAATTCTAAACCCGAAAATAAAAAAAACATGTCCACACAAGGACCGGGATGTGAATGTGCAGAGGAGCATTAACTGTAATAGCTGGAGATAACTCAAGTGCCCGTTACCTAATGAATGGACACACACTACAATACAATACATCTATATGATGGAACATTATCCAGTAGGAAGAATGAATAAAGAACAAGTCATGCATACATAACCTGATAATATCAAGTCAGAAATTTTGCTAATCTTTATAAAACATTTTGTTAGGAGAAAAAAAAATCAGGTAGATAATGTGATGTGTATAAAATTTCTGCAAAAGATGAAAATACAGGCAGACAGCAGATCAGTACTTCAAGTTTCAACAAGGAAAGGATTAGATGCAAAAAGGCAGAATGCAAATTTGATGGATGATGAAAATATTCTAAATTAGATTGTGATGATGGTTGTAAAACTATAAATTAAAATGAATTTAACTAATGCTAGGAGCAGTGGTGCAAACTTTTTTTCTTTTTGAATTTAGGACAGGGTCTACAGGGTCTCATTATGTACATGAGACTCGTAGTGATTCTCCTGTGTTAGCCTGCTAAGTGCAGGGATTACAAGTATGTGTCACCTCGCCCAGACTGCACCTCCTGCTCAGTGTGCCCAGGGGTGGGGCCGGCATGGCATGTGGTGCCCTGTCCCTGTGCTTGCCTAAGCAAGAGCTTAGTTCTCTGAGCTAGCTGTCTTGCTGGCCTTTTCTTTTCTCTTCTGTCCTTTTCTTTGCGGTACCAGGAATCGAAACTGAGGACCTTGCCTTTGCTAAGCAAGCACTTATTCCACTGAGCTATCTCCCCAGACCCCTAACTTCTAATCTCGACATCCAGGAGGCTGAGACAGGGAGATACCTCAGAGTTCAAGGCCAACTTAGGCTACATAGTCAGTTAAAAGCCAGCCTGAAGTACATAGGGAGACCCTGTCTCGAATCCCACAATTAAACAAATAAACAATAAAATGTACCCTTAAAATGAATTAATATCATGATATGCAAATATCTCAATGAACCTTAAAAATATATGAAGAACATTCTGTGCTTAATTTAGCATTCAACAGTCAAATGTCTCTAAATGAGATATATCAAATTAAATTTATATTATTAGGTAAATAAAAAGCAAAGATCAATTCCCTAGAACTTAAAATACTACAGATGTTGTTAGCAAAATATCTATGTGCTATACTAATTTAGATACAGCTGGAAAACTGTAATCATTTTATATCTGAGTAAACATTTTTATTTTCTTATTTCTCAAAACTCTGTTCGTTAATGATTGTGCTGAACAATATATATGGCTTTTGCAAAATTCTTCCAGTACAACAAGGACTTTAAACTGGAAGACTTGGGAGACTTATCTATCCATTCTGTGCTTCACAAACAAGAAGACATCAATATAGAAGTAGCATCAATTTCTCAGTTTTGCAGTATCAAAGCAGCAAAAACGATTAGGAGAGCCCAGGTCTCCCTGCTCAGACCAGCTCAGTCCTCTGCACCACATGGTCCAAGGAAGGATAGGAACATAGAAACTGGCCAACATGTCATGGCAAAGGGAGTACTACTTCGTGAAATTGTGTTTTTTTTCTCTGAATTGTATGTTATGCACTTGCAGAGAGCACAGAGGTGGAAATCCTACATAGTAAATAAACACAAGATGTTATCTCCCATCGGATAACTTCTGTTTGTGGCTAAATGAACCAAGATGAAGATACACTTCAGATAAAAGACTCAGCTGAAATAACACAGCAACGAGGCTGCTTAGCTTGAAAAGGAGCCTGGCATGTAGCCACTGTGATTCATAAACTATAATGTAATAAACTTGTGTGAACAAAAATCTAATTTTCATACTCAACACTAGTTACCTGAATGAGCCATAGGAGAGCTAATTTTTAGAAACAACATTAATTCTCTAGAAACAAAATGAGCCACTTGATACTGGACAGACTACTGTAGCTAAAGGATATTCAAATATTACATTCCTATCTATATATTTTCTGCATCTCTAGATTCCAACAGGTACCTCTATAAGCTTTAAAATTTCATTGGAATCTAGTTTAATCTGTTTTTTTATTTACCTTTTGTTGACAAAAATATTGAATAATTAAGCACATGAAGGAAAAAAAAAATTTCAAAGTCTGTGATATCAACCACCTAAGGAGCTCCAAATTTTTTCAAAAGTTGACAAAGACTGAGGTATATCACAGAGTTGTTACAAACTAGAAACACCAAATATTTACTCAAAAGATTCAAGTAACTAATTCTTACTAAAATCTTTATAAAGTCCTGTAAGCACAGGGCATGAAGATTTGATATTCTTTCAGCGTAATTTTTTAAAGAAACAAATTCAAGGGTTGGGGTGGACTGTAAGAGGGCTCCAACTATTGATGACTCCTGCCTGAAGGATCTTTATGCCTCAGTGCTCCAGGGTCATCCAAATGGTGTCAACCTTAGTCATGTGATTCTACTTGACCAATGAACTATGAACAGTGACACATAGCACTTATCAGAAGTTTTATACACCACCACATGCTTCACCATCTCTTCCTGTTGCCACATGTTAAAAAAAAAAAAAAAAAAAAACCCACATAGAAGATTCTCCTGAAATCTGAAAACTGAGTAAGGATCAGAGTTATGGTGAACATGGAGACTGACCAAGAAATAACTTGCTACTATATTACCTAGACAACAGTGACTGATAAAAGATCCAAAGTGTTTTGTTTTAGTGATAAGCTTCTTGGTTTTTGTATACCTATGCTGACTGCAGAATAAAAGAATCACTATATAGACTAGTAATTCTAAACTAATGTTTTATAAATTTTCATGCAATGTGAACATTATGATACAACAAGTACATATGTTTAGATAGATCATATGTAGACATAAAAAACTACAAGAAGCAATATTTAACTCTTACTGTGTATGAGATGTACTCAGATACTGTCTTTTCTATTTTATTTTTTAATGTTTGCTGGAATCAACTAAATTTATTTCAAGTCTTTAATCTTTGATTACCCTCTGAATTGATGCAGGTCCAGAAATCTTTTTCTTTCTTTCTTTTTTTTTTTTTTTTTTTTTTGTATGTCCAGTCTTCATATACCTTTGCCAAAAACTATCGTTTCTTAAATGAAATGCAACAATATTTAACATACCTATGCTAGTCACTTTCTAGATACTACAGTAAAATGCCTGATACAATTAATTTAAAAGAGGAGAGTTTATATTGGTTCACAGCTCCAGGGGATTCAGTCTGTGCATGGTTGGCTGGTTGGCTGGCTTCATGGTATAAATGGCATAGTAAAGGGGCATGACAGAGGAAAGCTATTCAGCTCATGGCAGCCAGAAAGAAGGGAGAGAAGGAAGGAGCTGGCATTGAGAAGACACCCTCCCACATCATGCTTGAAGGGATCTATTTTCTCCACGTAGGCCTAATCACTTAACAGCATTAATCCACTTAAGAGTATAGTGGCTCCATGACCCAGTCACTTTCCACAAGATTTCTGAGAGGCATTTTAGAGCTAAACCACAACCATATCTGTCCTGACTGGGCATAATTTTATTCAAATCCACACATAAAGGCACAACTCTCACAATGATGAGAATGCTTCAGGGTTTTCTCACATCCTTTCTTAAGGCACGTCATTAATATTTTATTTAATTTTGGTCTTTGTTCACTGATGTGCAATAGCCCCTTGTTCATTGCTATCTCTGCATCTCTATAAAGTAAGAATTTGAAATATTTAGTTCATTGTACTTTGCCATAGCATTTGTAATAACTTCATATAATTATTCTTCCTTATAATATTCATATTCAAAACAGGCTATATTAAAGGTAATATAATGAGAAGCATGTCAATAAATTTCCCTCATGTGATCTTGAAGATATTATACAACATTTGTCAACATATATGTTCTGAGAATGCACATCATAATATGTGATAAATACGAAACTGATCAGTAGTTCTGTGCACTGGCAAAGTCAATTAATTGCTATCCAGAGGCCGGGGATACAGCTTAGTGGTATAAGCACCTGTCTGGCAAGCACAAGGTCCTGAGTTTGGTCCCCAGTACTGGAAAAAAAAAAAAAAAAGGCTCTTTGTTTAGGGCCAGCAAATTGCTCATCAGATTAAATTGCTTACAAGCAGGCACAGGAGCCTGGGCTCCATCCCCAATTCCTGGGCCTGCCATGCCGGCCTTTCCCCAGGGGTGCACTGAGACAGCAATTGATACTGGGTATGGTAGGTGGTGCACACCTATAATCCCAGCTCTTGGGAGGCTGTAAACAGGTGGATCACTATGAGTCCGGTCTAGCAGTGAGACCCCAAACACTCTGCAGACCCTTCCCTAAGATGCAAAAACAAAAAGAATTAAAAAAAATTACCTAGCAGTTTATTATATTTGAAACAAAACAAGAACGTAAGTTTTCAGAAACTTCTCCATAATAATACTACTTTCAGAAGAAAGACACATTGGATTGTCTATATGAGTCAAGGTTATTTCAACTGTGCCTAATAAGATTTACTGTCCTAAATAATTAGAAAGCAGGTATGTGATTACTTCATGAAAACATGTAATTCTTTAAATGATAGATAAAATCACTTTTAAAAATAACCCTGGCAAATAATTTTAAAAGTTTAAAAAAACAGCTTTGATTTTTTTTTTAAGTTGGACATCTGCCAAACTTAAAATTCAACAAGGCAAACTAAGAGCAACAGAATTTTTTCTGAATTTCAGATTCATACTTCATTTCACCCCTATTCTAAAGTGTGCCAGGGGATTTCTCCACTGAGCATGAGAGGTCTTGGGCTCAAAAGAAATCAGTAGCCGAGGGGCCTTCCACAGCATGATCAGAAATGCTGATTTCCTGTATTAAAACAGCATATGAGATATACTTGAGTTGAAGAAGAACAAAGTAAGACATCTGCAATGAGTTGTGATCACTCAAACCTCAAACTCTGGGAAAAATTCTACTGGTCCTAAGGCAATGTTTTCAGTGATTGTTAATGTTACCAAAGACACTTGATTTTCTTTTTTTTTTTTTTTTTTTTTTTTTTTGTCTTTTTGACCCAGGGTCTCACTATGCAGCACAGGGCAGCCTTGAGCTCACTTTGTAACTCAGGCCGATCTGAAATTTGAAGCAATCCTTCTGCCTCAGTCTCTTGAGTGCTGAGATTACAGGCTGAGCCATCATGCCTGGCTACACTTGATTCTTCAGAACGGTTTCTCTCATAGCACTGTAACAATGAACTCACCTGTCTGTTATGTAGCTGGCAGGGGTAACCAGCAAACAGAGGCCGTTGTTCTGTAATGCCTCATACACAGATACAGATTAACAAGATTAGCACTGCAGTTCTTTCCACAACATAAAATGGTATGGGTTAAAGATAATCTGGGAGGAGTTCAGGAACATGTTAAGACTCTGGAATTTAAGATAAATGTTGCAAATGCTTTCTTGGTGATTGTAGAGATCAGAAGCACAAGATCGGAACTTGACTCCCAGGTTCACCCTCATCCTATTCCATAATTTTCAGATAGATTTCTCTCTGTGTCTGACTACTGCTACATCTACTGTTCCCCATCCATACTGCTATTTACTCTCCAGTTGATAGTATTTGCAGTTGGAGCTTCAGTAGTGATTAGTTGAATAGAGTTAGCATCTTTTTAAACAAGATCCCAGGGCTCCTTTTGTTCTCTGCCTTGCTACAAAGCCACATCTTGAACAACACAAAATTCAAAACCTAAATCTGGACCTCCTACTCTAAGTTATTGATCTTTTCAAAATACTATGCAAACTTCAGTCATCCATAGGCAATTGTCAAAAAATTTTAGATATACCTGTGAAACATCCAATCAGATTATTTCTCAGTACCTTTTCAAAATTGTCTCATTGTTTTTAGATAAATCACTATAATAAAAAATAGAAAAAGAGGGCTGGTGAGATAGCTCAGCAGTCTAAGCACCTGCCTGGCAAGCACAAGGACCTGGGTTTCATCCCTGGAACTTCAGGCCATGCTGGCACCCCTGGCCACTAAGAAGCTGCTGAGATGGGATGTGGTGATGCATACCTATAAGAAGGCTAAAACAGGGGGAATACTATGAGTCTGAGCTACTTAGCGAGACCCTGTACCAAACACATAAAATTAAAGAAAAACAGGACATAGTTACTAAATTTTAGCTAAATAGTCTAGAATGCTGAAACCTTTATTTTGAAGGATTAATCTTTTTAGTCAGAAGGAAGATTAGCATGAGCTATAGAGGTGTCGATGAGGGCCTCAACTTAAACAAACTCTACAGCAAGATGGAGCAATGCTGGTGTTCTACTCCTACTCGCCTGTAGAGCACAGAAAGTGCTCCACACACTGGGAGGAGCTGTTATGCTATCCTGCCTCCCAGGGAAGCCCCTGTAGTGTGAACATCACATAGGTGTAGGAGGGATTCTGCTTGCCACAATACTAGGAAGTGTCATTCCCTACAGGATTTCCAATGCTTTACACAGAAGGAATCACCCAAATGAGGTCTACTATCAAAAAGAAAGCCACTTTTAAACATAAGAATTCACAAAGGAGATCTAGGAAAGGAAAACCCAGTTGTGGAAAACTTTCACAGCATGTTTGTTTTTGCTTTTGATGTTAATAGCTCTATTTATTTGACACTATTCACCTTTAATAAAGTGATGTCATGACTACAGTGGAACTAGGGAAGTCACTAGGTGATAAAACATTGTAAAGGGCTAGGGATTTAGCTTAGTGGCACAGCACCTACCTGGCAAGTACAAGGTCATGAGTTTCATTCCAGGTACCAAAAAACAAACAAACAAAAAATAAGCACATTAAGCTTCAATTGAAAATTTCTCAGAACTACAAGCAAAACATAAACAGCAAGAACAGTAGCTGAGGATTTGCTGCCATTTATACTCCCAGTCCTATAACAAGGTGAACTGACTGCCTTGGTGCTGGGTGGTAGTAAACATCCTGCTTACAAAGGATTGGCTTTTATGAAAAAAGCTATGTGAAAAACAGACAAGGACTCCGCCATCTTCCTCCATCCCGCCCACGCCCGCCCAGCCAGAGACCAGCCTGAGACAGTGGCTGACTCCAGCGGCCTCCTGGTTCCCGAGCCAAGCTCTCCCAGTGAGAGCGAATTTACAGGACTCACCAGGCTTCCCAGATCAGTGAGAGGGTGGTGAGTCTGAGGGAGAGCCTTTGGCTCCTTCCCACGCGTGCTACATGGATCCCTGTCCCCAAACCCTCCAAGCCAGTGACTGGTCTGAAACCTCAGGACCCACTCACCAACACCTCCCCAGATCCCCTGACCTAAAGCCCACTGATTGAGTGGGAATTTCCCCGATTCTCTGGGCGTCAAAGGTCAGTGAGTGTAGAACCCCAGGCCTGTTGTGCTTGAGATACATTTCCCAGGGATTAAGCTGCCCGCCACCCCCCGTGGCCCGGTGACAGCTCCAGGAGAACTGTACCAGAGAAACATTTCCAGGTGGATACTGGTCCCACCCCATAGCCCCAGACCCAGTGCAGGTCGGCCTGGAGTGAGAACTCCAAGCCTGCCACACCGGAGGGACATTTCTCAGCAATCCATGGTCCCACGCTATGGACCGAAACCCAGCACAGCCTGGCCTGTGAGTGAGGGTTCAAGGCCCACTGCACCAGAGGGACTTTTCCCAGCCTTCTTGGGTTACGGCCTGTAGACCCGGACCCAGCACAAGCTGGCTGGTTCACTACAGGCTACTCAGTGAATAAGATCATCCACTATCCTTTTGTGAGCCCAGAAGACCCACCAAAGCCCAGGCCCACCCACCTGGGGAACGCCCTGCCTGATACAGGAGGGCTGACCCTGGGAACCAAAAGAGGGGAACCAAAGGAGCTGCAGCAAAAAAGGAACTGAACACAACAGCTAGACCCAGGATAGGCATAACTGGAAAATCTCAAACTTATTAGACTGGCACCCAAATCTCATAACAAGCTAAGGTTATACCTGCACCAAAGCTCTACACCAAAGGTCAAAGAGCAGTGCTAGACAAAATGACAAAGAGAAGGGGAAAAATGCAATCCCAGACCTCGAGTCCATCAGGAAGGGCAGAGGACACTAGCTCAGCTGCAACGAATGAACTAACAGATACAGCAGCAAAGGAACAACAGCAGAAAGCTATAGAGGAAATAAAACGAGAAGTAATTCCCCAACTTAAAAAAGAAATATTAGAATACATAGAATCTGAAATAAAGAATGAATTCCAGAAACATTGGGTGGAAAAACGATGCTCACCCAGAACAAGTGCAGAGAGCACTATTCCAACTGATATATATGAATTAACAGCATCTGAAGCAAAGAAACAACAACAGAAAGATCATGAGGAACTCAAAGCAGAAATAAGTTCTGAAAT